>DWQL01000680.1:0-13901 GCA_018231265.1 Noctuana haematospila | reverse complement strand
GCCATGGACACACACAAAGACAAATACACAAACGCCCAGACCGGTAACAGAAATCTAAATTCATCATTTAAATTTCTACCCTGCCGGGGATCGAACCCGGGACCCTTCGAATGGTGGACTGGCGTGGTAACCACTACAATACACAGGTCGTCAAATGTCGATGTGAGGAAACCCACTGTAATTCTGTCACCTGAATTCTGCTAGTAGTGGGTTCTATAGCGGTCACTGATCCAATTCAATTAAGTGTAATTGTTGCTCTTTATCAAGGACTCGAAGCATTATGATGATGATTACGATATAATTACGGTTTACAATAATGGTTTAAGAGATTACTTGGTTACGCGTAATTTGGTGCCTTTCAGAGCAAATTAGAGGTTTTGTGCTCGGTAATTTGGGGCGTGGTCCGTTCTCATTATTCGGACCCGTTTCGTTGACGAATTGGTTCGATTGTGTGGATAATTCTGGCCGATGAATAGGTAAAATTTACTTATTATATGGCCACGTGAGACGAGTGTACCTTGGTGACTTGTCAAACGAGTGTTGTCAACGACTTCAAAAAAAGGAGGAGGTTCTCAATTCGATCGTATTTTTTAAATGTTTATTACCTCACTAGATGTGCCCGAGGTTTCACCCACGTAAAATCTTTTTGTATAGAAGATAACTTTCGACTGGGCGAACCGATTTGAATGATTCTTTTTTATTTGAAAGCTGATGATTTCCAGCACAAAGAGGTATCACCAACCTCTCTCATATCCCTATTGAAACAAAATTGATCTAGCTTTGTGTATCATTAAAACCCATGGCGACAAAATATGCCAATACAAAAAAACGTCATATTACAAAATTTCGCTCTAAACCGCTTTTCAGCACCAGTATTAACCGGTATAATCCGGTGTCATCCGGAGTGGTCACGTGCACAGTTCCTTGCTCCCGTCCGTTTTTATTTGCAAATGGCGTCGCTTCGCAACTTAACAAGTCCACTTTGTAAACTGAAGCCGAGTTTTAATATTCAATCGTTGGTTCTAGTGCATTTCAATTATGCATGAGCTGCAATGGGACACCCGGTCCCTGCATAATGCTTACGTGTACATATATACGTATGGAGTAGACAGAGCTGTTTGTAAGGAGGTTTTGTAGGTGGTAGAACTTGTATGGTTCGACCGGGCAAGTACCACCGCTGCACCCATGTCTGCCGTGAAGCAAATGAAGCAATTCAGTTGTGTTTCGGTGGAAAGGTACACTTACATGAGGCGACCATCAGGCTCCGGGGTCGAAGCGCAGCTACATGCGACCTCGGGCAGTTTTATTCTTCGATATTTCGATGTTTGACCTCGATATCGAACAATAAATTATTCAAACTTTTACAGTAATATAATGAGTCTAATGATCATTTATTATGAGTTTAAAATTAACCAGTTATTATTTGTCGAACCACGTGGTGTAGTGATTATCGCCGGTCCGCCATTCGAAAGGGGTTCGATTCCCGGCTCGACAGAAAATTAAATGATGAATTTAGACTTCTGTTCTCAAACTGGGTGTTTGTACTACTGTTTGTGTAACTGTCTTTGCATGTGTACATGGTACCCACGACACAGGTAATCTTAGTATGAAGCCCAGAATGTAAAGTGGTGCTAAAATTATGGTAAGCTTTGAAACACACTACCACAATCAGTTAAAAGATTGTTTACTATAAGTGTGAAGCGTTATTTATTTAATATACTCGTATTCCAGCAGTCCAACCAAAAAATTTTTTCAACTGTATGTTTTCCTGCTACTTAAACTTGTAAAAATAATCCTTGTTTTTATAACCTCACCTCCCGTGAATCCAATGCAATTTACATTCGAAAAGTTTCAGCGCGAGAACCATAAGGAAAACCGTGAAGAAATGAACCAATGTGACAACCACGTGTTGGATTTGCACGTGATCGGGTTCCGTAACAATATCTGTTTTAAAAGAAGCACCGAAAATGTATGACGAGACTTTATATAAATATGCCCTCATAACCAGGTGTTAGGAGCTTAGAGTTCGCCTGGGAGGGTGCCACTGCTGCCCTCATAATCCACCGTGAAGCAAGTCTTGTAGCAAATACTTGTGTTTCGGTTGGGAAGGGTTGTTGCCGGACTCACTATATTTGAGGCGACCATTGGACCTTTGGACCAGGCGACTCTTGAGTAGTAACCACGTATGATCTTAAAGATTGAAAAGAAAAAAAAAGATTCCGAAACACGGAAGCGCGCATGAAATTTGCCACTAGCAGAGACCCATCCGAGTACCGGCCGCGCCCGTGGTTAACAATGTGATCGCTTGTCATCCATACTATCAGCGGGGCGCAGCGCGATTCCAGGCCTAGATTATAAACAAATTTTCTCGTATGTTTCCACTGAACCCAAAAACTGAAATGGAATCTTTTGCGAGTTTTGTTAATATAGAAAAAATTGTTTACAATATGTTTCTTAGTAATGTTCCCTTTCGGCGTATGCTCAGAGTGGAAATTAAATTGGTAATTCGAGACTATTGACTTACAATGAGATTGAAATTTTATTATTCTTAATTTTCCATGGAAACAGTGGAATCTTGTTGCTTGTCTGTTTAACAGGAAAACGTACGAAAATTGTTAGAATATGTATCAGGACTTGGATCAGGGAGTAAGTAACACGCCCTTTTTTAGCTCAGGTTTAAATCGTTATCGTGTTTTGAGTACAAATGTGTGGATACCGGCAGACATTTAGGAGGAGAAATGTCCTAAAATAATTGACACTATATTACCTATATCAATTTTCAAATAATATATGTTAATGACTTCTCAAACTCCCCAATCTTCTTCTGTAGCGGTAAATGAAAACGAACATCGTGAAAATTCAAATCTGCTAGCTGTACATACCTCATGTGTATGAAATGAATAATTATGAATGAATCTAAAGATAAACCAAAACTTTGAAAACATTTAGGAATATAAACAACTAATATATAGGAAACGTTTCCAAAATACTGTGCATAAAATCACATTATTTATTACAATGACAACCGTAAAATATGACAAGGACAGAGAGACAAGCGTGCCGGAAAATTGATTATAAAGATAGCATCTTCGCACTTTTTTAGGCTCGTGCGCGTAACAATAACATTTGGAAGCACCAGTAGGAACCGTTTATTAAAAGGCACACGAGTTTTTATCAACTGATGTCAGTGTTGTCACTTACGATCGCCGACGTCATAAATTCCGACCTCTGACGCGGGAATATTAGGGATATTCTGAGTTCCAAAGATGGCGGGCGAAATGGCCGCCACGTGGCGGAAAATTGCACGTGCGGGCGAATATAGCTAGTCTTTAATTATAGAACTATGTATGTACTTGGTGTAAGGAAACTAATATAACTTTGTTATGTAATATAACTGTAATAATAATATATTTATTATTTACATTGTTCAGAGATTTTCGTTCCAGTTTAGATAAGTACATTAAATCTTCACATCACAGATTAAGAACATTAAATCTTCTGTAATTCTATATTCATACACCAGAAAAGTTATCACTGTGGCTTAACACACTTTCTTAATAACTATAAGGAGACAAACCTCGCGTCGTAGATAAATCCTATTCGACCGATGTCAAATTAAAATGAAGATTGTAATCGTAACACTCGCAATGAAGCCGTCTTTTCATTAGAAAATCTGCATCAAAATCAGAACATTAGTTTAGGATCTGCGATGCCATTGTATGTGAAACGTCAAGTTTATAACACCCTTATTTTTGCGTCGGGGAATAAAAATTGGAGGCAATCATCTTTGAGAAACGGTTTTGCCACATGAATTCTGACTTTGAAATCACTAAGCTGTCATCATTATTTTAGTTTCAGACACAGAAGTTAATAGATTATTGACGCTGTTCCTATTACGGACATTTACGGAATTTACTCGTATACAAGTTTTGTTCGAAAATGTTTATGATCGGAGCTCATAATTATATTGCGTACACAACAACACGTGCAGTTACATTTAGCAAATCTATAATTACGAAATAAGTGTCCATCTCTGGTAACGTGTTGATATAATTAATGGTGTAGTAGAGGATCGTGCCAAAAATTTTACTACTGATTCTTAGAAAGACCTAAGACAGATATTCTATTAATAACTAGCTTTAGGGCGGTCGGATGAAGAAACTTGTGGGGACATTTACTCGTGAATTAGTGATTTATTTTAGAAGGGATTTATCGCCAACACTTGTTTTATACTCTATACAGTTTCCTTTACAGATATGAGAAGGGTTTAGGCTACAGTTCACGACGCTGGCGAAGTGTGGGTCAGTAAACTACAATTAATGCCTTTCGTTATTTTAGGACTTACTTAAACTAAACTCTAACTTAAACTTGGGATCGAACCCAGGACTATCACTGCTTATTCTATGTTCCAATTTCCATGGTCGCTTCGTACTTAAACTGTCAACCTCATGTTTGATAAACGATAAAACAGGAATTCATGGCAGAAATTGTCGTGTAAAACGAATATTATCACCTACGAGTACCTTTCAATTGATCCATTGTTTTCTAAATAGGTGTGGTTCCAGAGATAATCGTACATATCTGAACAAACTCTTAAAACCGGGCCCTCTTAATAATAGTTCAGATCTGAAGAATTTATACATAGATTCTGGGCTAAAGTGAAGTATCGTTAGGTGACCAATTAGTCATCCGGGTTTTGAGCGGAGCAAAACAAGCTGTCTGCCAGGGTATTCAGGCTATCCGTCGGCCGTAGAGCATTGACGTACAACGCCCACGGTCCAACGTAGTAGCTTTGTACTCAGTTCATCGGAACGACTTTACATTTTTATAATGAGAGCAGATTGAGAGAGCTCTACCTCTGTTATGCTGTCTTGTAGCCTAGTGGTGGAATTTCCAGGATCAATCCTCGCATGTACCTACCTCCAGTTTTGTAGTTAGGCATCAAACATCGAGATCGATGACTTGATTTGTCTGTGATGGTATCACTAAACAGTTATTTCTTCTATTCTACTGTTAATTTGTTTCATCACCCAGCTGGAAAACAACGGGAGCTATGATATTACCACTTGTCAATCCCAATCCTGTATTTCCACCGCTTGAAATACAATTTAGATTGGTAGATCCAGGTGTGGTTGAGCTTACAGAGTTCGCCCGGGGAGGCACCTTCCTTCATAACCGACCGTAATGCAAGTCTAATAGTAGCTGCCGGACACACTATTTTTGAGGCGACCATATTAGGGCCTCATGAGTAGCAACGCCTTCACGTATGATCTCAGAACATCTCTGCTATTTGAGGTTGGCCGTGGATGTCCATGGATTGCAGTGAGTACTTAACATTGGGTGACCTGCATGCTACTCATAAACGATAAAAAAAGTCCGGTTCGAAGCATACTAGTGGATAAAACCTATATGTAGCGTTAATCGCTTTCAACATTGTACAAGTGTAGTCGTATAAGTTGTTTTGTTCGTACATTGTACACGTGGAATCCATCTTGAATTTATTTGTATTAGTGTAGCTACTTTGTGGTTAAACTGTACGTAACACCGAACACGCTGATCTATTTATACTGCAATGCTATCAAAATACCAGATTAACCACTCAGAAACACCATCAAAACAGATTCTATAATATTTTGTTATGAATGTCTGATTATTGCATGTACTACCCGTGTAGTGTAGTGGTTACCACGCCAGTCCACCATTCGAAGGGTCCCGGGTTCGATCTCCGGCGGTGCAGAAATTTAAGTGAATTTAGATTTCTATTCCCGGTCTGGGTGTTTGTGTATTTGTCTTTGTGTGTGTTCATGGCACCCACGACACAGGGAACCCTAGTGCGGGGCTGTGAGTGTGACGCGTTATTGTAGCGTTCTTGACGATGATTTAAAGCCTTATGATAATATAATCAATTAATCAGTTAAGAATTTAGTGCACATATCTTCAAAAAATTGGACCGAATTTGAAACTAGATGCAACGGTTTTAAATTCTGCACATTTTGCTTGTCAATACTCATATTTCGGGTAAAGTTTTCTCTTCGTCTGTATGTTGCTTGTGTGTTTGTACTGTTTGTTTATAGCTCCATAGTTTCGTCCATTCTGAATTGTTGCCATACACAATACACAATCAATAAAATTTAACAGTTTCATGTCACTGAAACTGGTGTTACTGAACGTTGGCTGATAAACAATGCCAGCCAATCTAACTTGCGCATCTTAAATGCAGATGGACCATATTTTTATTTGTACAAGACATTGATGACTGTCTTGTAAACAGAAAGACATATCGCTGATGTGCTTGCCAGTTCTGCTGCCAACGTCAGACCTGGCTTCGGACATGAAAACAAAATTTAATCTCTGAATATTTTGTACATTTTCTTTATTTATAACTATGATGGAGTTATTGCAACTTAGAGAGTTAATATTTCCTTGATAGGGTGCCGGATCGATGGGTTCTGTGTCAGGAATTAAAATAAAAGTAATGAAACGGATTCATTTGATTCTATAAGTTTTATTACTAAATAAACAAACGTTTATTGAAAGATACGTTTGAATATGTAAATAACAAGAGTATTAGCTAATCCTGTATGTAATGATATGAAAATTATTAATCATGATGACATAAAATTAAGATGAATAAATAAAGTTAATTGAATCAGAAATGATACGAATCCATACGAAATGAGTTCTACATTTAGTAATTAACAACGTATAAAGAGCAGAGACAGGCTGTCGCCTCAATAATCTAAGCCGAGCTAGGCTGAGCACACGACTTCGTTCCTATTCTTGATTCAACGCCAATTAAAAACTTTACGAAATATACATATTTACAAGGAGATCATCTAAATCGGCAGATATATTATTTTATTATTGAAGCTTTGCCACGCAACACGGTTCAGAAAATTCTATTTCGACCAGCAACATAACTTGGTTTTTCGCCTTGTAAAAAGTGGTTGTAAAAAGAGCAGCGTGGTGGAGTATGCTCCAGGCCTTCCCCGGATGTGGGGAGAGACCCGTGCCCAGAAGTGGGACATTAAAAAAAAGGGTTGAAGGCATCTCTGAAATGACCTGAGTCATTAAATGTGCCCTATTTAAGACTGCATAAATGCAGGAATAGCTTCCAGCTTCTGAAAAAATAAAATATTCTCTGTTAAACGTTTGACGCACAGATGTTCTAATGTCTTTGTTTTGTTATACGTAAGAGTTCGTCTCGTTTCGTAAATGATGTAATGCACAGTAATTTGGCAGTGGTACTGTACGCGTGGCATATGGCACGATGGCATCGCCTGGGCACTATTGGCTGGCCACTGTTTACTCGTGAACTACAAGCAGATTGCTTCACATTCTGTTATTATGTGAGCATTCTGTTTTTTCGTTCTCTGGGGAGAAGGTCAACGCACTGAAGACTAAAAAAAAATTGTTTTATTGAATGACTGAAAATACTCTTTCCGTTGCCTTCTGATGACCCGTCGTTATAATAATAATGGGAAATCAGCCACTCGTGGGGTCTTAGCTTCGATTTCCCTGGAGGAGAAAGTTTCAATTATTAATTTAGATTTCTGTTCTCGGTCTAAGTGTTGTGTAATTGTGCTTGCACGTGTGAAGAGTTATTATTATTTCTTATAGACGTCACCTCTTTTAAGCTGCAATGCTTCAGCGTTGTCAGTCTTAAAAATTGTGATCCAATCCTAACATTAGGTACTTACCTACTAAATATTTAAGATGCGTTTTAAGCGTGTCGTGATATTTCAACTTCAATATCTGGTGAAATCAAATATTAGCATGCTTTACAAAATATGTATCTACATAAATAATATTTTGCTTCCAGCCCTATCTAAATAAAATTTATGTTTGTGTAGATCCCATACAATCCTGCCATCTAAATGTCACAACTAAAAAGATTTATACATTCGCAAAATGAACGAGCAAAGTTTCGTAACCCAATTCCTAAAACAACTTCAAATACAGACCTCGCTTTCATCTCGAGCATCTTACTACATTAACCTTATTAAGTCGCCGAGTAATCACAATTCAAAATGGGTCCGAGAGCCATTCTTTCTTACTGAAATATTTCAGAGCAACAACGGACACTGTCAAGGTTATTTAATTGGATCTTGCTCAAATTTATCTGACAAGAGCAGGTAAGAAAATAAACATATGCCTCTGACAAGGAAGGTCGCTCTCGAGGGTGGCCCATTAAACATACGAGTAGATATGAAGTTTTAAAATATGTTCAGCGTCATGCACAGGCCAACATTACATCATTTGTAAACTTATTATCCACCATTCGAAGGGTCCTGGGTTCGATTAAGATTTCTGTTTCCGGTCTGGGTGTTTGTTTAATTGTCTTTTTATGTGTCCAATGTCCATTGCACCCACGACACAGGGAATCCTAGTGTGGGGCTGTGAGTGTGAAGCGTTATTTATTTAATACATTGCATTATGACAGTGGACTGTGGAAGTAAGTCTATTGTGAACTAAGGTCATACACAGATAATAATATTATATTTATCTTCATAGTAAACTGAAAAAATTTATAGCCGCGAGCTAATTAACTGTCATCGTAGCCTGCTACTTATTATGACAATATGCTGGTTGTAAGATCTACCATCTAATCGTGAAGTAGAAATTAAATGATTGCTTTCGAAAAAGTATTGTACTCGTAAATTACTCGAAAATAATTTTATAACTTTTTTTGTTCCCTCTTATCTCTACAATTTACTTTTATTATTATTTTTCTAACACATTAACACTAATTCTGAACACAAAGCCTCCGACATCCGCCGTTTAAACTTCAACTAAATCTGGGACTAGTAAACCTGTCTCTCTTCTCCAAAGTAAGTGCTACGCGTGCCCAAAATATTTGCATCATTATGTTCATATTTAGTATCTTTTCTCCCCATGAACGGCTAAAAGATTCAGTAACAAGATGCGCAAAAGTGAGGTACTTAGTGAAGCTTATACTTAGCAGCAATTCAAATGTATCCGTTACTTAAGTCTTCGTTAAAAACTGATAGATATATACATTTTATATGAATACTAGCTTATGCCTGCGACTTCGTCCGCGTCGATTTCATAATTAATTGGACCAAGGAGTCAATTTCCGAAAATCCTTACGTATCGGATGCCTTCGTCATACAAATAACACGTCCAACAAAATAACATCCATACAAACAAACATAACATCCATAACAAAATAACGTCCATACAAATAACAAATCCAAGTTTCACGTCTCTACGATTTAGGCTGTAGGTACGTTGATCCGTCAGTCAGTTATTCAGGACTAAGCATTTTATATGTAAGATTACTTTGATAAAAGTTATCACTTTACCAATGAAATGTTAAATGCTTTCCTGTTAATTATGGTACTCTGCAGGCTCTACTCTTGTTTGTTATGTTGTATTCTTTATTATAGTGCATAATTTGCTATTTACAACATCGATTGTTTACCAAATTACTGTTTCTTTTCAATTTCCTCGCTTCATGTTGTTCTCTATTACAGTGTCACAAGTACCTTAATCCCAACAAAAATTAGCGTTGAAAGTGCGCTCATCGTTAGCCTCAGCTCCAGGGTTGGCTGTCTGCCAACGCACTGTTTTGCCTCAATCGGCGTACGCGCAGTTTTCTTCGCCTATTTTTAACCGCACAGCGCCCAAAGGAGATTTACGATCCGCTAATGGTAAATTAATTCGCGTACATGTGTTGGATAGGATTTTTCACTGGTAGCTGCCGTTCCAGATCGTTCGAAGAAAGTAAAATGTGGAAAATGGGTATTTGTGTACAGGGTTCAAGACTGGTTTATATACTACGAGTATGTTAATTAGTTCATAGATACGTTTATAGATATAAGCTTCTAAGACTTGCGCGGGGGAAAGGGCTTATAACTAAGTAAAAATATGGGAATCCTAAATTCCTTGTAGTCCTATGTGTGTAAAGAGCAATTTATTTACTACGCGCGAAAGTTCTGGATTAGTGCGTTGCAAAACAAAATCAAAATCGTCCTGACGTCGTGTAAAGCGATTTGGTTATGTAGAATATAAAATAAAATTCGTTAGCAGAAACATTGTGAGTATAACATCATAATGTTGATGTCGGAATAAAGCCAACGGTAACTTATCGTACAATAAATAGTTTAGTTTCTGTTTTATTTTTACAATTTTAACGGTTATGGCCAGTATAAATCCTTTCTTGATTTCGTTTTAAATAAGCCTGACATGCTCCTTTCTCGTATTTCCAAAGTTAACGTTAAACTAACGTTATACGCTTTCGTAAAATTGCATCTGAAATCTTTTTGCTACAGAGACTTTTACCGCAAGGTAAGTTTATTGTTTCCTGGTTAGCCTGGTTTCCCGCGACACAGGTTTTAAACCTAATGTAGGGACCAGCCCTCACAAATACAATAGTTGCTTAAACCTTGGTTAACTAATTACTGTAACAACTCCTGTATTTGTGATGAGAAATAAACGATTATTATTTATTATTTTTGTTTCTTTCTTTGTTAGGCTGTTTATAGTTGCGATCTTTTTTTTTTCTTCTTAAATAGAGTACAACTCCTTGCTTACACAAATACACAGAAATCATTTGTTTATTACACTAGTGATACCTTCAATAACAGAAGTCGTTTGCGTGAATGAAAACACATGAGGGTTTTTTATGGTCCATAACAACAACGGCAGTGTTTTGACGTGGCAGCGATAAGACACGATCGGACACTTGCGCCGTGTTATTTCAATTTGGGGATGGGGGTGGATAAGGGGCTTCTTGGGAGAATGCGTATTTTTTATGGTGTCGTAACCGGTGATAAAACTTATTTTATTGATGCTGTTCAGATTGTTGATCATGATAAGGAGGTTTTTAAAAGTTGGGTGGGTTTTAATTTTTAACTTTGCATCGTTAATTAATGATTACAATCAAAATATATCTAATAGTATAGGTAATGTTATGTAGATGTAGAGTAACAGACCATTAAATAAGAGTATACCTGCTGTGGCTTAGAAGTAGCAATAATTTATCTGTCGCACTAAGTTATGTATGAGGTTTAAATTATCATCAATAAATTTATTTACGAAAAAATTAACTCGGTGATTCTATCCAAATAATAACACCAATTAACCAGACAAATACTTAAACATCAAGATCTTTAACCCTTTAAGATATGCGGACAGTTGCCAAATTACCTATACCTATTTGTCCCATAACTATTAACAGTTGGATCCACGTGGAATCGAGACTTTCACAAACATATTTTTACGATCGCCGCCAAAACGCTGTTTAGACAAGCGGAGATATTTAGCAGCGGGCGTCAGTTGGGTGATGTGACGTAAATATGGCCATCAAATAAACAAGGGCCAGAGGGTCCGGTCTCCACAACCCATATCCCAAGATGTATGAACAAGATACAAAAGTTTGGCAAGGGATTCTTTCTGGAAACCAAAATGTAATTACAAAAAGGATTGCTTTATTTTTATCGTTAATAAGTAGCAAACGAGGTATGCATACAATGCATATTGGCCACGAGCGCGGTCAGTACTCGGATGGGTGACCACTATTAGCAAATTTCATGCGCGCTTCCCTAACATCATATCTCCACCAATCCGCATTGAAGCAGCGTGGTGGAGTATACTCCAAGCAATTGTATCCGTGGCACAGGTGGCATTAGCAGATTCTGATGTTTGTTGTCAGAACACTCTGTCTCGTTCCTACTCTGTGGCATTACGATTGCATTATTTGTCCAATTTGGCAATGGTCCAGACTCGTGGTATTTGATGGGATAAATAAACTCGGTAGTTACTTATTGTTTACTGTTAACGTTTGTGTTTGAAGGACGAGCACTAATTGGATGAGAAAGTATGGGTTTTCTGCTCCTTATTGAAAGGAACTAATATATTTTCAGTTTTACGGTATTAGATGATCATGATTAAGTTGCTGGAGAGCACTTGCCTCGGGAGATCTTATAGTCTTATAGTTCTAGGGATTTGGGACTGACTTAGCTTCAACTTTAGAGATGGACTATGGCCCAAACTTTTCAGGTATTTGTCAGGAGACCCGTGCAGTAATGGGACAGTGAAAATATAGAGAATGTTATTTATAAGATCTTTTCTATGTAAAATTTGCATTCCACAATGAAAAATTTATAGGTTGAATTAAGCTACTGAATCTACATTATTCTTTGAAGCATTAGTCTTCATAATAGCCCATCTATCAAAGGTTACGTACTCGTGTAACACCATTTGTAAGCTGAAGAATACACGAAACGAATCAAACATTCAAATATTTCAATCCCAAACATACGTTCAGCACAATGGTGATGTTATCTGTGTATTGCTGATTCCAAATTTGATAAATACGAACGGCGACACAATTTGCATCACAATCGGGATCGATTACGGAACATTGGCCCTTATTGGAGGGGAAGAGCGGGCACATTGGCGTGAGATAATACCGAGAGATTGCTGAAGTTTGTTGCTCTTTGTGCGTATTTTTCTTTTGACGTGAGCACAATGGAACGTATTTACGAGGTATCTGTATCTTCGTGTCAAGAGTTAAGACGCTTCAGACAAACCTCTCTTTTATTTAATTTTATTTATTTATTAATAATAGCAATCATACCGGACATTTTAGTTTAAGTGGTCATTGTAACCCACGAACACCCACGTCAAACCTATGAGGATGCGTTGGCATTCATAAAGTTCATCACGATTAAGATAGTCTCTTTAAATAAGATATTTATTCTTACTTCTTACATCTACCATATTTTTTACTACCTTCCAGGGTTAGTCAACCCTCTACCTGTCGATAGAGAATGCCAACTGACAATAATTCGCCCTTAATCTCTTATTTTAAGATATTCAATACAGACTACATAAATAAATAAAGTAAAATGTCACCGGCATCCACAGTTCCCCAACCACAACATACTCTTGCTTAATGGCACTCTTGGCGACAAAGGTGGTCATCTCGCAGTACACTTTAAACCTACCAGTACTGACATCTTGGGCACATTCGAAATATGTGTAACCCTAGGTTTCTTTCCCGGTTAACTACAAAAGAACGCTCGTCAGTGGCAGCGTGCTACCCGCCCTGCGTCTAACCACCCTTAATAAATAAAGCACGAATGAAGACAGACGCGCCCCTATCCGTCAAACTGTCAATCTGTCACCTGTCGGGCCACTTTTGTTGTGCAGCCATTCTCCAAGATTACTTCTATCGGGGTCTCGGTTCAAATACCTCGTAATATAACGTACTCTAATATCTATCTACCCGCTTTAGGCTTTTTCGGCGATGTCGTTCGAACGCCTTTTCTTCGTGAGTTTCTTTTGAATACGCTAAGGCTGTTAATCAATCGTTCGAATTGAATTTTTTTGAATGGATTTTCCTAGTATACCGAATTTACGAATTACATCCGCATCCGCCGATCACCGGTTGCCGCGGATCGTTCGATCGCCGGTTGGATCGTGAATCGGAGGATTCGAACCAGGAATCAGAAGATTCCAGGTTCGAATCCTGGCAGGGTCGCCTTGTAATGTGAGGTATCGGCGGAGTAATAAAATGATGGAATCTGACGAATAATGCTTTATTACTAACTCTCCTTTCCATACATTCGTTATATAAGTTATACCTAAGACATACTAAGTATCCACGGGACGGATACATCACATACACAACTAAAAAACACAAGATCTTGCTTATTTACTTCACAGGTTATAAGGGCAGTGTCAAAGGCAGTGTTAAGAGGGACTACTGTCGCTGTGCTGTGTGCCCTTCCGTGCTTCGGAGGGCACGTTAAGCCGTCGGTCCTGGTTGTTATAGTCAGATAACAGTCGTTAAACCTAGTCGGAGGCCCTTCGGGCGGTTTGACAACATCCGACATGGGTTGGCCACTAACCCGTATCTCCACCAATCCGCA
>DWQL01000679.1:0-13903 GCA_018231265.1 Noctuana haematospila | reverse complement strand
AAAATTACAAACAAAGTAAAATGCGTGAATTGAGGCGTTCATTGCGAGAGAGAGAGTGTTGCCATTGGTAGAAAAAAAAGGGCGCGCGGAAAAATGTTGCCAGCTAAATTTAATTTATTGTTCGTATGAACAATCATTTTCAATGTTTACTCCAACTTGGTAATAATAACAACAAAATATATAAGTGCAAAGCTTCAAATAGTACTCTCCTTACCTTAATAAAAGTATCAGGCCAATTGTTGCTATCTCTATGACCAGCGTACAGCATATTGCACGCTAGCACAAACACCAGGGGATTTCCCTTGCTCTTAAACGCCGCTCCTTGCTCTCTCTTCAGCAGTGTACATAGGGACTGTGTGACTGTCTCATGGGCAAACATGTTTGGCCGGATCTTTGTTAAATACAGCATACTCATGCATAGTATTGGATCTGGCTTTGAGCGCTGGGATTTGAGGAGTCTTATTGATCCAGTTAGAAGACCCAACTGTGAATATTACAGAATAACATCAATAATAATTCAGAGAAATACTAATAATATATCACAGACAAATTG
Source organism: Noctuana haematospila (assembly GCA_018231265.1). Taxonomy (NCBI): domain Eukaryota; kingdom Metazoa; phylum Arthropoda; class Insecta; order Lepidoptera; family Hesperiidae; genus Noctuana; species Noctuana haematospila. The sequence continues at coordinate 13,350 of DWQL01000679.1, read as the reverse complement.
TGAAAATCATTAATCTACAATCTCTGATGCCAATCTCGCCTGGTGGTAAGCGAGAAAGAGTCTAGAGAGTGACAAGCTTGCCTATTCATTCTTACCTTCAATAACTCCACGCAAGATATTTATAATATTAAGAACATACCATTTCTTTTAATTCTACATGCCAGCAATAACTTAGTGGATATATACTATCTAGCAATCATTCATATGAGGATTTCTCTAACTCTAGAGACTGTATAATACTTATAATTTATTTAATTCTCTCATCATAAAGAAGTATTATACAATTAGAAGCATCTTAACTTTTTTTTTTAATTTTAGTAGTAAATGCAGAATACTTGTACAGCCAAGGAGCATGAAGTTAAACACTTACTAGCTTATCAGAATTATGTGTGTCAAGAGCTTGCAGCACATTGGGTACTAGGTCAACAGGGTCTACTTCGAGGGAAGTACCTCCTACAGACTCAGCAGGGGAGCCAATCCTCGCTCTCTTGCTTGACGGTTGTGAACCAAAGCCTGATGTGTCGCGCTTACGTTCTACACCTAAAGATGAAAATATTATGTAGAAACATTAACAGAAGTTATTAAAATGGTATCAGTAATTTCGCATGTATTGTGTAAATTTTTCAGGCAACATTTATGGTTTGCTGGGCAAAGAAACTCGAGGGAAACCTTTGGTTGGAACTGGGGTTGATTTCCAGCAGAAATTTTAAATGATGAATTTAGGTTTCTGTTCTCAGTATGGGTGTTTGACGACACAGGGAATCCTAATATAAGGGCTGTGAGTGTGAAGCGGTATTTATATAAAAAAAGAAACTTAATGAGATAAAGTAAAGACTTTACCACTAGTTGAAGGCTTATGAATGTTCCTTTTTTCAGAGTCTCTAGAAACAACAACTGTAGCCTTGCTCCCAAGAGCGAAAATGTCTTGGGGATGCTGCGGCGCCTTGCTCTTGCCTCCGCGACCACTCGAAGACATTTTGCCTCGTTCCATGTTGGTAACTTCTTTGCTACCAGTTATATCAACTATTCAGCTGTCCAGACATTCCAGATTTCTTATTTTATTTATATTAACCGTATTACGACTAATACAAATTTACAAGATTTACACTCATGTCAAATCAAAATCAAATAGTGAGAATTGAGAATGAGAAAAGAAACTGACATAACAATAACAATGTAAACATGTGTCAAGCTGTCAATGTCAAAATTGTCGACATTGCCGGTTGTTGATATAATATTGTACCTATGGTCTTGTCAAGGACGTGTCAACTTTTAGGAATACAGGAAAAAAGATACGTGACCTAGTGAATAATAAGAGTATAAGAGACTCAGATTAGATAATAGTTACTACAATACATAATATTAGTTTTAAATCATCAAAAAATTAGAGTATTGAGAGTATTTGTCTTCGATAGAGAACATAATCTGTAGTTATTTATTACCAATGGGCTATGTGAACTGTCTATGGTTGTGTAGTGCTGTCAATTTGTCATCTGTCAGGAGTGAAGACTGTCAAATTTTAGATTTAATATTGAGTCGAAAATTTATAAAAGGTAAATTGTTTTACATAGTTTTTTAGTTTAATATATATTACATTTCATTTTCTTGATAACTTATATGCTGCGTGAATGTAAAGTTACTTGTAAAAGAGTATTTTTAGTGTAAATTTTGCATATAGATTATGTAACTTGTTTAAGGTTAAGGTTGCTGTTTCAGATGCTGACTTCCTCGCTGTTAGGTAGTCTTCGGGCGGCCCGCGCCTCCGTCATCGTCACCAGGAACCTGGCTGCCGCACAGAAGGCCTCCGACCCCATTCAGCAGTTATTCCTTGACAAAATCAGGGAATACAAGCAAAAGAGCTCGTATGTTTATAGTCACTGTTTTACTAGCATTTTTAAACTCAATTTCACACTCTGAATATCAAATGCTGAATGAGAATGTGATCAAGACAAGATCCAAAAGAATATGTTTAACCCTTTTTAATTTGGTAATATTTATGAACTCTAACATACTATGGTAATAATTTTATTGCTCAAGTTCAAGTAAGGCAAAGCAACTATTTAGACGCAACATTATAGAAAAAAAAACTACTCGACGGATTTTAATGAAACTTGGTACAATTATTTTTCATACTCCAGGGCTGGTTATAGTATACTTTTCATCATACTACATTCAATTAGAGCAGAGCAGTGAAGGGAAACGTTGGAAAAAAAAAGCGCGGGTAAAACTGCAGGGCACAGCTAGTTCATTAATATTATTGGTGATAATGGAGTTGAAGTTTTATATATATTTTTTTAATACCTCCTCATATTCCTCCACATTAGTATTCATTGTGTTGTGGGTATCATGGAAACATAGACAATTAGTTAATCGCTATATATAGTATGTACAACCTACCTCTTTTAGTGCTCTTATATTCTGCACCTTTGGTTGTCTCAAAGAAATTGCTGTTTAGTGATGTGAGCCATTTGTACAGATTTCTACATGGAATTAATTTCACGACATATACCTACCTACTACCGGGAATTAATTGACTTGACAAAATTTTATTCTAGAGGCGGCAAATTAGTGGACCCAAGCCCTTCCATTGAGAAGGAACTGAAGACAGAGCTTGAGAAATTGGAGAAACAGTATGGCGGTGGCGCCGGCGTAGATATGACTTCATTCCCCAACTTCAAGTTTGATGAGCCCAAACTGGATCCCATTGATGAACCAGCAGCGCAGGCCAAGAAGTGAATGAAGTAGTCATGTAGCCATAGCCATAGTTTATTTAATAAATGAAATCACTGGAACATCAATATTGTTAATCCAAACTGGTGTTTTTATTCTGTACCTCGGAAATGAAATACAAAAAGTTTTATAATTATAAAAAAATTAAAAAACGAATTCTATGGATGAGAAAATTTAATTGTTGCTGTAGTTAGTCTAGTTTTGGTATTCTACGGCAGAAATCTTCGCTTCACAGATGCAACAATCGTTTTAGGGTAGAAAAAAGCAAGACAGTTGTACTGAAGGGGTCAAACCTGCAGAGCTTAATACCAAAGTTCAACAACAGATGGCATTAATGAGCTATTTTTAAGGAACGTGGCACTGAAATGAAATAGGTGGTACTTTCAAAGTTGTGCTATATTCTTAGTTGTACAACCATTTACAATACTTAACTCTATATAAGTGATCGGAGATTGTCAAACACGGTGCTAGCGTAGATTTATTTATATATTCAAATTAGCGCCCTCTAGCAGACTTCAGTTAAACTAAATGCTAGTATAGCTTAAGTTGCGGGCTTCAGCTGTAATAGAATTTAATTTACTATTACTAAAAAATTACTAGAGGGCGCTAATTGGAATTTAGGTTTACTATTACACTTATACAGCTGAGTGAGTTCATTTTATTTTCTAATATTGTCGAAATGCCTACTCAGTTGGAGGACAGTTTTACGTATAAATATAATACATATTCTCATAATGAAGATTATGAACAGATTTTATGCACCTAACTCAGATTAAAAGTATAATAGAAGTTCCACTGGTGGTAGGTGATTCAAAATTTTAAAAGATTAACTGATCTATAGATTTATCATTTATAGTAGGTACCCTCCTATATTATTTCATTTATAGATAGCAAAAGTAGAACCTACGTATTTAGGTGGTGTTGATAAAGTCTATAGGTATACCTACCTAGCTAAATAATCTAATCCTTCCAACAAGACGGTTGGATCATGATGGATGTCCTTACCATAAGTGGATGCTAAGTAGTTGGCACGAAACTATCGGCTTCTCTGGGGACTCCGCGGTCTCTGTACCTATACCTACGTTAAGTGCGTTTGGTTGAACCTAAGGGTTGAACATTTTGTTTTGTTCGTAGGTAGGTAGGTGTAGGTACCTGTATGAGTGATTGATTTTATCCAATAGCTCCACAACCAGTAGTACCTTCCGAGGATATTTTTCATCATTTTCTTTACAGAAAGTCAAGGCTAGTTGTGCATCTATAGGCGAATTTATTTGTGCCTGTAAGTAGGTAGATTATTTCTTTTATTTTGGCGATATAACTCCCTAATTGTGCTAAATATGTTGCCTATAGTTATACCTTTATATTCGTTTTAATACCCACAAATACCTATTACTTAACTTGCAGAAAATGCGGTTGGTGTAATCAAGCAAAATCCGAAGATTGGTAAGAAATCTTGGACGCCCTAGCCTGAGGGGATTGAAAGGCAAGTAAAGTTAATAGGTACCTACATGCAGTAGATTTACAAGGAAATCCTTTTATCCCTTGCAGCTATGACTCTGTTTATTGCTCGCGTCCTGGCGACCGTGGCGTCTACGTTCGCTTGATAATTATCTATATAGGTACTCGCTGAGTCAGTGAGTCCTTCTAGCAGGCGAGTTAGCGCCACTCAAAGTAAGTATTCAAACTCAACTCAGTATCGGCCGTACCGCTTGCGTCGCCGGGCGGGTGTGTCGCGTGAACCGGTGTGTTTTAACCTCGTTGTTATGGCGGCCGGGTTCGTGGGCTCCACGAAAAGCTTCCCGTTCTCCTTCGACATAGACGTGGAAGAGGAGGAGCCGGCCAGGAACACGCCGCACCTCAGCAAACGGATAGGTGAGTTCGTTGTCACAACACAGCATGCGGGATCTACGACGTGTTTGCAGTTCGTGTACATCTGCCGCAGTGTTTATTGTTTTGTTTTTTGATCCTGTATTTTTTGGTTACCTTCTCTTAATTTAAAATAATTTAAATGTTAATTTTGTTTGTAATTTTTGATTGTAAATTTTGATCTTTGTCATAATTATCTACCGACAGTGACTGTTTTTAACTAGCTTTTAGTGTTTGTTTATTATATCTACCTACTGTGCTGTAAATACTTATTACTTATACACCTAAGTTACATATAATATAATAAAGAAAAAGTTTTACCTTATCATTACCATATCTGAGTGAAAGAAGTAAGGTAGGTAGGTACCCTATCTAGGTACCTATTTACTTGGGTTTTTTCACAGGACTCATTTTATTATATTCATATAGAAAGCGGCCTATACCAAGACAACAACGATATTTATTATAATAAATTAATAATGATATCTAATAGATTGTTAAATTTGTTAACTAGATTCGGTCACGACACAATAGCAATAAATGCAGTAGAGTTGTGTCGAATTACGAACCTACTTACACATGTTTTGAATCTCGTAATTCTATAATCATGCGAGTTTTATTCCGTAGCCAAACTTACTAGAAGTCTACAACCCCCAGTGCCGCGGGACGCTCCATTCGGCTAACGATCGATACTCACATCAGCTGACTGACTGCCGGTCGATGTAAACGGCTGTTATTAAGGTCTAGCCGGAATACTCATACATGTAATAGGAATGTTATCAGTATAAAAGTAAATTAAATGCTAAGTAAGCTACGTTCAACACACGTTAATTAACAAACCAATCTTGATGTCCTTTATTCTTATTTCTCTGTTGTGTAGATACAAGTATCTTTAAGTAAAGATAGTTGTATCTATGTTGATTGCATACATAAGTATGTACAAATAATGTATTAATTAAGACCTCTCTAATGAGCCCAAACATGGTACTACTGTAGAGATTTGATAAGGAAAGGAGTTGGCTATCCTGCTGGTTTCACGCTGTCTTCGCTTCAGTTTAAGCTTACTACATTCTTGTTATATCCTTGAAGTAATCTTATTACTACAAGCTTCGCGCCATTTCAAATTGTTACCCTCCCTCTTAAGTCTTAGTCTATCCGATTTGCATATGCAATCTGTTTATGAAACCATGACACCACAAGCGAACAAAAGCTCGTTAGTAACTATCGAATATGACATGTTCATATTGTTCATGTAGGTTATCCAAGTTTATTGTGCGAATGTAATAGGCACTTGGCTATTTCAGTTATCATCCCTGTGATGTGTAACAATGTCGAATTGAGGACATCTTTAGCTGAGCAGGTGCAAAGCTATTTTGATAAGTTTAAATAAAAGACAGACTGTTTTTCTACTTAACTTCTACCCTTAGATCTCGTCTATGATTGTGTAAAATAAATATGCCCTAAATTCAGTGATTTACCAAACTACAATTATGTAAGACGTTGGAAATCGGCTTCCCTTCGCCGCTAGTAGGTATTCGTAAAAATGTGTGGTTTATCATTTTTATCATTGGACTATGAAAACTGCCAAGTGCCAAAGTCTCTACTGAGTAGGTAAGTGTATTAGGACACAATCTTTATTCTTTGATTTTGCGCCGTATTTTTAGAGAGTAGTTTTTAGCTGTCCGATATCTGTCACATTTCCAGACATGTAGAGAGAAACCGGCAGGTGAATGAAGCGCCGACTTTGGTGCCTTATCAAATCGTTATCACTTTGATTACTACTAGTGGTGTTAGAGGCTATTGTTGAAGGCGTCGATAAACTTATGTCTTACGAAAACGAGTAATAAATTAATAGTACTTAATACTTTTGATTAGCAAAGCATTTGAAAGCAAATGTGATGAGGTAACAAACATTAAAAAATACAGACGAATGGAGAACCTCCTTTTTTGAAGTCGGTTTAAAATAAATACACAAATCGCTGAATAACATAACATTAAATTGCATCATAATATAAGTACTTACTCTTTAATAAAATAATGTAGGTACATGCTTGAAAAACATCTTTGTAACCTTTACTGTTTTAGGCTTAGATCAGTAACACCTGCGTCATCTGCAATATAATTCAGAGCAAACGCTACTGATAAAATAACCGCGCTGAATAAACACAATTTGAACAGCAATGAACAATACTCTTTGCTATCAAAAATCATAATTAAAATCTATGTTACAATTTCCTCCCTCCCACCAGATTTGAGGTTGTTGCAATTTGATATAAAGAATATCAATTTATTACAGTCTCACAGTTACTTTGACTGTCACAGAATTTAAAAAAATCTTTGTTGACACTAATGCAGCAATAGATAGCCACAGACTAGTATAGTTATCAGGCGTTACTTTGCGGAAGTTAATTGTTCATAAAGTAGGTTAAAACTATGTACAAAACATAATATAATAGTGTAAAATTAAGCAAGCAAGAAAAGGTGCCGTTGTTTGCATGAAAAGAGAATCTAAATTCATAAATTTATATTTCTGCCCTATTGGGAATCAAACTCAGTACCTTCCGAACGGTGGACCGGCATGATAACATTTACACCACTCGGGTCGTCGATGTCATTTAGTTACTGACATAAAACTGAATTACGGACTGAATCATTGGAGACGGAATCGCCATTGTTGTCTATTTCAGGCATTGCTGGTACTGAATGTGAACCTTCTGTCGTTACAAAGTCTTTCATTACTAGCCTGAAGTGCTCGTTTATCTGTTTAAACAGCGATAACCGGCGCTGTAAAGTTTTACGATAATCGTGAGTCAAAACTTAACGAGGTAGATAGTCCGTGACGCTATTGCCATGACACTGATTGTGCTAAACACAAAGCGTGTCGTGTAGTTGTACTAGTTGTGCCGGTGCCAGGCCGTGAGCGTTCAGTCGACGCTCAAACATTCGTTCAGCAACGTACTCAGCGAATTTGTGGACAGAGTTTAAATAACAAGTAAAAATCGTGTCTGAAACGTGCTTTTTGCAATTTGAGATCGGTGCAGTTACGAGTAGCTCGCTGTTTGATCTTTCGAGAAGCGATGCGAGTTCCCTCGTCCCGGACGTAGACAGCAATTTATTTTCCAGCAGGTGTACGCGATATTGGTTTGTCATAGAATAGGTATAACAACATTAACGATCCATTTCGTGGTCATGTCACACTGCACGAGGAATGGAAGTATTAGTTGTATTAGCGGGATGATGTCCCCTGCATCAATGTCAATTAGATTGTTGATCATCATATTCGTAGGTGTACAATTTTCCACTGTTATTACGCAGAGTTCAGTCGACGGCGTATTGAAATTCAGTCACGTGGTGGTGACTGTTGCGCTAATGAGCGTGATAATGGAGCTTGCCGACCGTGAGAAACCTGATAAGAATGGAAAACCGGCTTTAACTGCTCGATAGATTCTTTCATTGAACTTAAAGGTTTTCCTTTGGAGTTGACCTTGACTGAAATTTGTATTGTTAGTAAACAAAGTCAACTTAATAATATTATTATGAAACGTAATGGAAATTGTTCAAAAAGTTTAGACATGAGTTTTTGGACTATGTGGAAGTAAGCAGTAACTAGGTATAACTATAAAGCTATGAGGCAACTGTAAGAATGCCTAACTGCACTGCATACAGTATCTTTATCAAGATAAATTTTACAGGGTCACCTATATTAGGTGTCTGAACAAACAATCATTAGAACGTTTAATTACAATCGTAAGATTTGGTAAAAGTATGCCGTTAAATTTAAGTTTAATTTTAAGATTCTTTAAATCAAAGACGAACAACTTTGAAAATACCAAAAAAAAATAGACACGATGAGACGTTTCGCGACCGATTCGTATTGTTTTATCGAAACCCCGGAATTATTTTCACTGCGTTATCTTTACACCTCACAGCGACTAGAATTCGCTTGTGAAATTTTGGATGCTGCAACATAATAGTAGAATATTCCAGGCAAAGTTGCAACAAATTCGTTTCATACGTAAATTTCTAGAGAAATTGGTCAGATCTGGAAGTCAGCGGTCCAAAGATGATTTGTAGTTCTTAGGTCTTTGACTCGGATTGCGCTAATGGTGGGCGTTTGGCAATATTCCCTTCTCGAAATAACGCAATGCGGCGCCGTCGCGCGATACCATTATTTTTGCCATTATATTAACGTCTTTAATCCGATTTAAGAGGATATAAAGTATTTTGATAACGCTTTCAGCATTAACGATAAATGCTCAGTCAAGACAGTCATTCGATGCAGATATCCGGCGCTTCTGAGTGAAACGTTCGTTGATTTAGAATGTTTATTCCCAATCAGTTATTTTAAGCCCTAGTACACACTACTTAGTATGTAGGTCGGCATTATTAAATTAGGTCATGGGTTTACTCAATATATTATAAATGTATTAGATTCAGCTCAATATTATTTGCTACATTTCGTTTCACAATCGTTTTAGAATTTAAAATAAGTAGGTAATCATTTCGTGACGTTTTCTAAAGATTTTTACGATCTATTTCATGCAACGGTTGGACTTATCTGATTGAATTGCTACGAGTTGTGAATTAACTCCCTAGAGCCCTAGATGAATAATTTCTAGGCTTCTAGCTCGCAGTTAGGGCTTGCATAAAGCATCAAACGTGCTTTATAGCCAACTAACAGGAATACTCATCTGAATTTATTATATTTCTTACGTTGAAATGGCATTATAATCATATCACCAAGAGATTTTAAGATAGTAAGACTCTCACTATGTATGACCTCAGACATTAACATTTTTTTCTATTTGGCAACTACAGTTTATCCTCTAGGATGAAGTGTGGATAATGTAATGGCACGCGTATAAATAAAGCGCGTTTGCTGTCCTTTTAAAAAGCTGCAATTTTGGTAACGCTGTCGTAAATTCCACGTTTGTTCCACGTAATTCGTGGCTAAATTTTAAAATTAACACGACCTCGTATGTTTACACCGTAACTTGTTCAAACTTTTTATAGCTCAGCGGATCCGTATACCCTCACGTCGCTACGTGCTCCATTCGCGTCACTGGGTCAAGGTTGCTGTATTTGTCTCCGAGCTGGTTTAGTATCTAAAGAAATCACCTTTTAAGTTCGCCTTGTGTTACCTTGTCACATCCACGCGATGGTTCAGACGCGGTTCTTGTTAAAATGTATTTTGTCTGATTCTGATAATTTTTATGTTGTTTAAAAACATTAAAACCGTTAAAACTGCCGGTAAGGGACTATACCTATATTAACCATACTTCCGAAAATATGAATCTTAAACAATTTCTGTTTAAAACCTGTCTACAATAATTTCGTAATATCAAATAAACAGCTTATTAAGTATTAAATCAGTTGATTGCACTTTGAATATACCTAAATGTAGTATGAATGATAAAGATAAATCCAATATCGATGAAATCGTAACAATAGAATTTGAAGCACGTCGCACCACTAATCTGAGATTTGATTTATTGTTTTATAATGAAAATGATTAAAGTACGTAACATAGTAGTAGAACATAATTATATATTAGTAGTTACAATTTTATTGATTCTACTAATATTGTTATAGGTTGATATTATAGGTAAGCTTACGAAGAAAAAGATCCCGCACCGCGGCACCGGTATGCTTTATATAAAAATTATTATTTTTAAATACCTTTATTGTCATCTAAATAGAGTCTAAATCTTGTGCCTATTTTCGTGAGTTGTCTTTTTGTGTCCGAAATAACTGCAAATAGACGTTACAAATATATCGTTTTATTTATCAATTGCGAAAAATGTGGATTTGTTGATGTTGTTGCGACTTTCAGATGTCCTGCCTTTGATTGCCGACGCAGAGGACTTCAGTGAACTTTTATTAATAGCTTCATGTTCGGTTTCCGTCCGCAGCTGATTAATGAGTCGTTTTTATCGAATCACGGCTATATTTAAATAAAGATCGTTCTGAGAGACCATAATATATCACTTTGTTCAGTTACATTGCGCTTCGAGTTCGTTGCCACGTGGCGAACTGGAACATACTTTATAAACAGTGAGGGAACATTTTTCTTTGCAAAAATTTCCCTTGTTCTGTATAAGTTTATTTTTGCTTACAAAGAGATTTGTCTATCAAAATATATGTAACTCAAAGGTGACTGACTGACTGACATAGTGATCTATCAAAGCACAGCCCAAACCACTGGACGGATCGGGCTGAAATTTGGCGTGCAGGTAGATGTTATGACGTAGGCATCTAAGAAAGGATTTTGATCAATTCTATCCCCAAGGGGAAAAATAGGGGATAAAAGTCTGTATGAAACTTTGTCAATTTTAAACCGATCGGGCTGAGACTTTGCATGCATAAAGCTACTATAACGTTGACATCCCCTAAGAAAGGATTTTGATAAATTGCACCCCTAAGGGGATAAAATAGGGGATTTTTTAGGGTCCGATTTTAAAGTTCACGCGGACGAAGTCGCGGGGATAAGCTAGTATAAGGTATAAGTGCTGGTTATATAGCATCTCAACTAAATTCTCTCACGCGTGGTGGAGCATGTAAACTTTTATGAGTGTCAAGCTTACATGACCAATCTACGTAGGTACCCAGAAATACATTATTTCTTTCAAATGCACCTCCTTTCGCGTTGTTCATTACAAAACGTTGCAAAGTGCGAGAACAAACACGGCGAATTGTAAGTAAATTTGTGAAGTCTGAATCACCAATTCACTATTCAGCAACATTCTTGGCAAATCTATTTCTGCGCTGAGTGCACATGGTCTTCGCGTGTTTGGCAAATTTTGGCCGGTGACTACCGCCTGCCACTGACCTCTCATAAAAATAATGTTCGTGCCAGGTAACAATCAATCACTACATTATCACCTGCGGCACTGGTGTTATCTCCAAATACCACGGCTTATCGTTTCTCGGATCTGTTGATATTGCGACATTAACTTCTACAAGGGACACTCGCGTCGCTCGTTTTCTTTGTGTTTTGACAAACATTCTTTTTTATAATACACCGGGCAAATAAATTTGCTTTCTTTGTTCTCTCTGTCTCCGTATTCCGTGCTCAAATTGCTAATCTCTGTGGCTATCCTTTTCGCAAGTGTTTTGTAAAGAAACGTAAAATAAATGATTTGTTTATATAGAAAAGTTTCAAAGTAGGTTCTTGACGGAACGATGTCAATAAGAGGTGTTCCCGACGGCTCGCGGTCTCCTCGCATCCTTACAGACTCCTTCTTTGATGATGAAGGTAAGTTTTTGTGTATTTTTTTAAATAAATTAAAAGACAGCATGCGCATATTGTATTGAAACGTTTTAAATTAAATCTTGCAATGGAACAGTCAGGTTATAACTGTTGTAAGTTAACGGAGTTTATCTTATTTTGATAGGAGGTCAATATTAGCGTTGTTATGTTTGTTTTGTGATTACCTAAACCTACCCTACCTACTACATGACGTTTGTAATTTTTTACTAGTAAGTTGAGAAGGTCATTGCCTTTTCTATTTATCTTCTTCTTCTTCTATCTATCTATGATATAGTTAACTTGTAATAAATTTGTAGAGTGGTCAATTCTGTACATGAAATATATTTGCAAAATAACTATCAGGGGGTGATTACGGATGGATACTGATGCCAAAAATGCTATCAGTAAAATTTTTGTCTGTCTGTCTTTCTGTCTGTTTGTCTGTCTGTCTGTATAACCTTTAAAGAAACAAAAACTACTCGACGGATTTTAACGAAACTTGATACATTTATTTTTCATACTCCTGAGCTGGTTATACTTTTTATCACGCTACAATCAATAGGAGCACAGCAGTGTAGGGAAATGTTGGGAAAACATTTTTACGCGGGTGAAACCGCGGGGCACAACTAGTATATAAATTATATAATATAATCTATTCTACTATGCGCAAGTCGAAAAATCTTAAGTATTTCATCATTTTAGATGGAAGTACCAACAATAAGTAGGTATTTTGCCATTTTAGTACACTAAAGGATTAAATAAGTTCAGTGACCTGTAACGCCATCTATTAGCGAATTTTATGCAACATACATTAAGCATTGTGTAAAATACATAATTAATAGGTATTATAAAAATTAATAATACATTACTAATATGTACTAATTACTACATAATTAATCACATTAATTTACATTTGCGAGAATCGCGTTATGGCTTCCGCAGAGTCTGCACTCCACACATTATCAGAATTATATAAATTTTACCTTCTCAGCATTTTTCGCCACGTCTTGTTTTACATAGAATGTTTTAGTTAGATGTTTTTTCAAGTTTTATTTTATTTACTTCAAACATCTTTGCAATTAGGAGCGCTCTGAGTTACGATGTTTCAGATAAAATTTGAGTCATTGTGAAAAATTTTTTTTAAGAAATACTATAAAAAAAAAATTCAAATTAAATGAGAATTAATTTATTAAAATTTGAAAACATTTTCAAAAGGGAAAAAAATTTACAGAAACTCCTTCGAGCCGGATTTGAACCAGCGACCTATGGATGACTTTTGGTAATTCCCTCTACAGTCCACCGCTCTACCAACTGAGCTATCGAAGGTATAAGGGGCAGTGCGAAATTTCTCAACTCAAAGAGTTTTGTAATGTAATGTAAATTTAAGACTAAATTAGCGGAATCATTAAGTCGTTACACATTATGTTAAACTGTGTCATGTCATGCAGTGGCGGATTTACCAGCAGGCTGAGTAGGCTGAAGCCTAGGGCGGCGGATTTTAGGGG
>DWQL01000678.1:0-13905 GCA_018231265.1 Noctuana haematospila | reverse complement strand
CAAATAGATAAAATGAGATTTGAATTGTTTAACTTAAATAATCCAAGAACTCCCAATTACCGTTACAGTGAGATATGGGTTCGTATGATCTACCATAATAATGCTGAATACTTGGAGAAGATAATAATTATTGATTGCACAACTCACTATGAACATATAAATAAAGGTTATGGTTCTATTTTAATGAAAGAGTTTTTACATTATGTGAAGCTTCTAAACAGGAAAGAATTGGAGATAACAGGTACGTTATCCCCAGTTGATGAGCAAAAGAAAGAAAATCATGAAAGGCGAGATCATTTTTATAAGAAATTTGGATTCAAAATTGAAGGTCGTAGACTTTCATTAAAATTGAATAAGTTTTGACTAGTGCGTATTCATTTTTGAATAGGTGCTTTTTTGTTGTAAAAAATTAGTTTAAAGGAGAGAAAAACAATGAAATATCAAAGACCAGTAGAAAGACCAACAGGGCCAAAAGAGTTTTTACCAGGAACGTATGCTGCAACCATTAAAAAGATTGTAAATAAGCCTGCAAGTTCAGGAAGTAAAATGTTTACGTTTTTTCTGGAAGGGAAGAATGGGGAACAAGGACGTTCATTCCTAACGTTTGGGAATGATTTTACCCAACAAACCTTAAGCTTTATTCTTGCCAGTGTTGAAGATAATGGTGTGGAAATTCCTGATATTGAATTCGGTTGGAACCAAGATACCTATAATTTTTTACTAAATAAAGATGTTTATATTCGTGTAGAAGAGGGCGAATACAAAGGAAAACCTCAAATAAAAGTTACTGAGTATTTAACATTAGATGAGTTTGAAGGCAGCGAAGAAAGTACAGGATTTAATGAGTTTGAACAAACAGATCAAGCTCATTCTTCAGAATGGCAATAACAAAAAAATAAGTAGAAAAGAGGAAATATAATGGACATAGTTTCAAAAATAGTTACAGCAATAGGAGCTATAATCACTGTATTGTCACTAGTAGGTGTACTTTTAGGTGTAAAAGATGTTCGTTCAGGAATGGCCAATGATGATCCAAGAAAAACAGATAAAGGAATCGAAGCCGTAGTAGTGGGTGGAGCAATAACACTTATTTCAGCAGGTGTCACAGCAGCAATTCTTGTTCAATTAGGAGCAATTAAATTTTAAGGAGGGAATGACATGAATGTACCAGAGTCTACCCTCAATCAATTATTTCAAAGTTTAGGAGAGTATAATCCAACAACAAATGAAATTATGGAAAAGATTGCCAAGGTTCTTATTCCTTTAGGAATAGCGATCCTAGGCATTCTTTTTATGGTGGAACTATCAAATACGACAAAAAAATTCAAAATGGAAGAAGATCGTTTAGGTGTTGAAGTTTTAGCAGATTTAGCAATGAAATATATCGTGGCGTTCATTTTAATCATGATGTCAGGATATATCGTGGATGGTATTGTATGGTTCGGCATTCAGATTGCTAAATGGATCAATTCGATTGTTACTATTGCCGGAACAAGTGAAGCCATACCTCAAATGGAGAAAGTCTCATGGTGGGCTAAACCAATTGTATTTTTGTTTCAAATGTTTGCATATATTGCGTTATGGTTATCAGGTGTTATTGCGAATATTCTCATTTTTTTACGAGGAATCCAATTGTATATTGTGAAAGCGATGGCACCAATACTCATTGCATTCTTTGTCAGTGATGAATTGAGGTCGATTGCTGTCGGGTATCTGAAACAAATCATGGCTTTGGTGCTACAAGGTGCACTACTAGTATTAATTATTGGTCTAATACCGATATTAACAGCGAACGATTACTTGTCCTTTGCTTCGTTTGAAGGCGGTGTATGGGCAAGTGCAGGTGCATTAGTTATTAATGTAATGATTTATATTTCACTTATTTTGAAATATGTAGCAATCATTATCGTATTGATTGGATCACAAGGAATGGCCAAACGATTTATGGGGGCGATGTAAGATGGCGATAGGATCACAATTTTATAAGGATGTATCTAAAATTGAGCGAAGGATATGGGGAGTGAGTATACGGCAGTTTAAGGCATATATCCTTTTCATTGGTATAGCTATTGTATTAGGAATAGAAATCTTTTTTCTTCCTGATTGGGCTTTCCTGATTTTTTGTGTCCCTACAGCACTTATTTTAGGGGCATATCCAGTACTTTTATTATTAGATGCATGGAGAGAGAAGAAACGAAAGATTGAACTCTACTTTTATTATGAAGATCGTCCTTATAGATCAGGACAGATAAGGAGATATGGAAAGCATGAATTTACTCAAAAAGAGACCGTCAAAGAAACAGATGAAATCTAAACAAACAGAAAAGAAGATAAAGCAACGTGTAATGGAAAAAGCCAATCCAACAGCACAAGACAGTATTAAGTATACTAGTCAGTTTCAGGAAGGGTTAATGCATGTCGTTGAAGGGGAGTATTCCAAGACTTATCGATTAGGTGAAGTCGATTATGAGGTGTCAATGGAACAAGAACAGGAAGATATTGTGGTTGGGTACGCGGACGGGTTGAACACGCTAGATAAAAATTCAAGGTATCAATTATTGGTACTAAATAAACGAATCGATGACTCTTTATTAGAGTCTATTTTATTACCTTATGCGGCAGATTCTTTAGATAATTACCGCCAAGAAATGAACGGGATTATTGACAAACAGTTCCAACAAGACCAACGAAACTTTACGATTGAAAAATATGCCACATTTACAACAAAAAGTTCGTCTAGAAAACAGGCGAATAAAAATATTGAAACAATCGCAAAAAACTTCAAGAATCGTTTTGAAGCAAATGATGTAGACCTGTCTGTCACTCCATTAAATGGTGTAGAACGATTGTCAGTGATGAATGATTTGTTACGTCCAGGATCTTATTTTAGTACCACATATCAAGATATTGCAGTATCCGGTCTGAATAGTAAATCCTTCATTGTTCCAGGGAAAATTCGTTTTGTTAAAGAAAAAAAATACATGCGTATAGGTGAATATTATGCGGTAGTACTCTCTATTCGTCAGTACCCTAAATACTTAGAAGATCGATTGATACGAGAATTATGTACGATTGGAAGAGAACTTGCGGTCAGTATCCATGCAGCACCGTATGACATGATTCAAGCAAAGAAAAATATTCAAACAATGCAAACGTTAAATAATGTAGCAATCAGTAAGCAACAAAAAGACAATTTTCGTGAAGGCGTTGGGGAAGATATGATTGCCGGTGATTTGAAGGACACTAAAGAATCAACTGAAGCCTTAATGGAAGAAATCAAGGAAAATGGGCAAAAAATGTTTTCAGGAATTTTTACGACGTTTTTGATTGCGAAAACAGAAGCTGAATTAGAGGAGTCAATAAAAGCAGTAAAAGATGTGGGCTACACATGGCAAGTAGATTTTGAAGTGGTGGAAGACTACAAAGAGGAAGCCTTGAACACGATTCTACCGATTGGGAAACCGTACTTAGATGTAGAAATGAATTATATGCGTGATATGACGAGTACCAATGTGGCTTCACAGGTACCTTTTACAAATGTTGAACTCCAAAGTCCAACGGGTCAATATTATGGTCGAAATCAAATGACGAATAATGTGATCACGTTGGATCGTAAGAAAGATCTACCGACTCCTAGTGGATTGATTTTTGGTACGTCTGGTGCAGGTAAAGGAATGGCAACTAAATGGGAAATGATCAGTGCGTTGTTACGCTATCCGGATGATTTATTTCGAATCGTTGATCCGGAAAGTGAGTACATTCCAATTGCACGAGCTTTTGGTGCAGAGATTTTAGATATATCAACAGGAACACAACACCACTTGAATATTTTAGATATGGCTGATAGCCGGTTATTAGATGTAGAGGATCGTAACGTTGACTTAGTCAAAGAAAAAGCCAATTTATTGTCTAGTTTGTTTGAATCCTTACTAAAATCATATACAGATGAAGACGCATCGATCGTTGACCGTGTGACAAGAAAAACATACGAAGTCTTTGAAGGAAGTCAAGAACCGCCTACACTCGTAGAATGGTTTAATATTTTGCTAGAACAACCAGAAGCAGAAGCGAGAAAGTTGGCTACTAAAGTAGAAACCTATTGTGTTGGTTCTCAAGATATTTTCGCTCATAAGACAAATATAGATTTGAATGCGAAATTTGTGGTGTTTAACATTAAAAAACTTGATGAGAAAATGAAGCCTTTTGCGATGAAAGTCATTTTAGACCAAATCTGGAAACAAGTTGTCGCTAACCAAGGAAAAGTTACGACTCGCTTGTATTTTGATGAATTACAAGTGAACTTTGAAGAAGAAGGATCAGCGAATTGGTTCTTAAATCTTTGGGTTCGTATCCGTAAGTATGGCGCTGTTACAACTGGAATCACACAAAATATTTCTACAATGTTGGATAGTCCAGCAGGTAGAAAAATGCTTTCCAATAGTGAATTTATGATTTTGTTACGGCAAAAACCAGTGGATCTCCAACGTCTAAAAGAAGCGGTTAACTTGAGACCTAAGCTCTTAAAATACGTTGGTGAAAAAGTGCCACAAGGAACAGGGCTGATTTACGCAAACGGCACGATCGTTCCATTTGAAAATCCTATTCCACCTAATACTGAACTCTTTGAAATCATGAACACAGATGCTTAGGAAGTGAGTGTATGACAAAAAAAGATTCTTCTTGGAAACTAGATCAAAAAGTTGGTCCAAGAGTGAAAGAAGGTATTAGTAGAAATGCCTTTCATAAACCACGTGAAGCTACTAAAGTGTCTAAACAAGCATTCAAGCAAGCAAAAAAAGACTATAAACTTTCTCGAAAGAACTATAAGAGCGAACTGAAAAAACATAAAATGACCGTTAAAAACGGTGGTAAACCACTCTCAATCAATCATATGATCGCAAAGAAAAAGTTTATTGAAGATAAAAATGGAAAAAAAGTAGCCAAACGTGTCTACAAAAAAACAAAGGCAAAAGATACGTCACGTATCTCTGTTCAGTTAAAAGGGGAAGCTAAGGTTTCTCTCAAACAAGATGTAAGCCAACAAGCACGCAAAGTGTTAAGTGGCGATGAGATCTTAAGTGAAGGAGTAGAAGCGTATCAAAAAGCTCGAAGAGCCAATCAAAAGATTCGTGTTGGTCTAAAAATTGGAAAACAGACAGGAAAAGTCGCTTTAAAAACAGGAAAAGGGACATATGGGTTAGGGAATCGTCTCCTTAATTTATCAAGAGGACGTGGGTTTCACCGAACGCCTGCAGATTTGACAACACGAAAGCAATTAATGTACAAGTTACGAAATCACCGTCAACGAATGAAGGCTGCAAAGGCTGCAAAAAAAGCTGAAAAAGGGCTTAGCTTAGTCCGTTCTGTCCTAACAGGAAAAAAAACGGCTTCAAAAGCAGCGATGATTCTTATTAAAAATCCAATTACGTGGATTGTGTTGCTTGTAATAATGATCGTTTTTATGTTGGCCGCAATTGCAGGTGGAACACAGAAGCCTGCGATTGTGCAAGACGATAAAGATTTAACCGATTCTTGGGTGTATATGACAAAAGTCGATGCCCAACATAGTGATGATACGAATCAGTTTTTTAGTAATATTGACGATGTCATGTTTTATATGAACTACCGTTTTGATGAGTATAAGCTAGCAAGTATGATCCCAGCTGGCACAAAAAATTATGAACAATTTCTCAGTGATCTATGGGAGAATTTAAATGGGAAACCACCTGAGTACGACTTAAAGACAATGAAAGAAGTAGAAACGGACAAAAAATTACACTACTTTATGCCTGGTGAAGATTATGACCATTATCAGGAAGTTAAAAAAGAATTGGGCTACACCACATTGGATGATCCGTTAGCCTTTCCTTTTGAAACAGAGTCTTTAATTGTTTCTCGAAGGTATGGCTATGAAAAGATCAACGGAAATGAACAGTTATTCGAAGGTATTGAACTAATGACAGAAGCCAATAAGGCCTTTAACTCTCCATTATCTGGTAAGATCACGAGTATTCCTAGTGAAACAGGCTTAGTGATCGAACAAGCCAAGAATGTACGCTTGACCATTGAAGGAGTGAAGAGTAGCCGATTTAAAGGAAATGAAGACGTACAAATCGGTACCTTTTTAGGGAATAGCCCAAATGAAACGGTCACTCTTCAGTATGAAAAATATGATGTAGAGAAAAAAGCTTGGTTTTCAGTTAACCCAGCTTTTTATTTTCCTTCTGTGACCTATACCCAAACCACGTTGTTAGGTTCTTCATCATTTGATCCAGGTGCAGACGTGGAAAGTAGAGCAAGAGCTGTCTATGACTATTTAACAAAATTAGGATACAAAAAAGAAGGGATTGCCGCTATCTTAGGGAATTTTTCTGTTGAAAGTGAAATTAATCCAAAAAGAGCAGAAGGCGATTACTTAAATCCACCTGTAGGAGCAAGCGCTAATTCTTGGGATAATCCAACTTGGCTTGCGATGGGTGGAACAGAAATCTACGGAAAATTCCCAAATATCATTCATAGAGGTCTAGGATTAGGTCAATGGACAGATACAGCTGATGGTAGTACACGACACACCTTGTTGCTTGATTACGCCAAGAGTAAAAACAAAAAATGGTATGATCTTCAATTGCAGTTAGATTTCATTTTTAATGGTGATTCTCCTGCATACCGAACTATGGCCGCTAATACAGCTGGAAATAAAGTTGCTGCGACAGTACCAGAATTAACCGTCTATTTCTTAAATAATTGGGAAGGAAACCCAGGAGATAAAACAAATGAGCGGATACAAGCTGCACAAAATTGGTTTAAATTCCTATCAAGTTCAGGAAATGAAGTCAATGGATCAAGTAGTGAAGTATTCCAAAAATATAAAGATAAAATGAAACCACTACCTACAGATAAAGAAACCAAGCCAGGACAAGGGTGGCCAGGAAACGCCTATGCATTAGGAAACTGTACCTGGTACGTATACAACAGAATGGCACAATTAGGCAAATCAATTCACCCAACAATGGGAAATGCCAACCAATGGGTCTTGAATTATACGAAAACACCAGGCGCAAGTCTTGTTTCAACGCCAAGAAGAGGGGATGCCGTAATCTTTACAAATGGTGTGGCTGGATCAAGTTCAGTATACGGGCACGTGGCATTCGTGGAATACGTCAATAGTGACGGAACATTTGTGATCTCTGAAATGAATGTGAGTGGCGAATATTCAATGAGTTGGCGTGTGTTGAAAAAAGAAGCAGGCGAATTCTTTATGCGTGTGAATTAATGGAAGGAGAAACTAGTTCTTATGTATAACCATGACAAGATACGAAAATTAAAGAAAGCAGGCTGGACTTTAGGCCTGCTTTTTCTTGTGCTTCTATGTTTTTTCGTTGGATTCAGTGTAGGAAAAAACAAACAAAAAGCGGCACAAAAACCAATTAAACAAGAGGTCGTAGAAAAGAAAAAGGATCTTAGCACCGATACGGTGCAAAAATTTCTTGTTGCCTACTATACAAGAAAAGATTTAGGTGAGAATCGCAACAGATATGAACCGTTGGTGACCACCTCTATGTACAACGAATTAACAACTGAAGAAAAACAACCAGTTAATCAAGCTTACAAAGGATATGTGGTCAACCAGGTCTTGGATTCAGCGAACATATATATTAATACTGAAGAAGATACAGCAATTTGCGTTGTGACATACAAAAATACGCAACGAATTAAAATTGGGACCGATGAAGGCGCACTGAAGAATCAATCGAATCAAGAAGCAGTGCAATTAACCTTTACACAGCAAGGCAAAAAATTCTTGGTGGATAAACTGGAGCCTGTGACGTTGACAACATTATTAAATACGGACAGTAATTCATACAACACCAATGTAACGACAGAATCCAATTATTCTGATCAAACACAGACAACAACGACAAATTCAACTACACTATCCACAACGGAGGGATCAAGCCATGAGTAGAATTGAAGAGTTAGAAAAGAGACAACAAAGGTTAGAAAAAGAATTAGCAAATGCAAAAGACCGGTTAAAAAAGCAACAAGAAACGGTCACAAAAAAAGAAAATGAGCTGAAACAACTAGAAGCAGAAGTTGTTTCGACTTTTTTAGTTGAAAATGATCTAACTTTATCAGATTTAAAGTCATTAGTAGCACCTACTCAATCAACGCCCCCTGCTTTAGAAGCAGCACCAAAGGATAATGAAGGAGGAACTGAACATGTTTAATTTTTTTAAGGGAACATTCCGCTTTGAAGTGATTCATTCAGATAACATTCAAACAGAGTCTATTCTGACTCCAGAATCACTGGTCAACTATGTGATTGGTGTAAATAACCATTTAATCAAAGCAGAAGAGACGGGTTGGGTGTATGCCGAAAAATTTAAGGAAAGCAAAAAAGGGAAAGAACTACTTTATGCTTTTAAAATCGAGCTGCCGCTATACGAAGATAATCCCTATTTTGATCAATTACTTTCACCGTTTTATACGAAAAAGAAACTTGCGTTTGAAGAGGTTGTTCTTCCTGAAGCAACGAAAGAAACTAAAAATGAGGGAGGGACACCAGAATTGCCGCCAGAATTACAAGCACTGGCGGATTCTGGCACAAAACGTTTGGAAGAACAATTGCCTGAAACGGTTGAAGCTAGCGAAAAGACTTCGGAAGATCAAGAGCTGGTAGATCCTAACGATGATCAAGCGGAACAGCAACAATTAATTGAAAATCTTATGTATCAACTAGAAATGCAGCAAGAAGAAATCCAACAATTAAAGCAAGAAAATGCAACAAATCTCAGCCTTACCAATCCTTTTTCAAATACGGACATACAAACAGAGCAAGTCATAAAGAAGAAACAGACTGAAGTAAGTCCAGACAACTCGTATCCAGGTCTTTCCTTGGACTCCATAGAACCAGAAATAGAAGAACCACCCGTTTTATCTACTCCTGAATCGATTGGGGCTGTAAGTGATGTGTTGGATCTTGTAAAAAATGAATTTTCTTCTCGCCTGTCTAGTTTCGTTGAAGAAGAGACAACAAAAATAGATCGAGAAATCAAAGAGTTGGATACCCGTCACTTGATTGAGGGAGAAGTAACAAAACGTGTCCAGATTGAAAAACAGCGGACAATCAATCGCAAGAATTATCGCAACCTTCCGAGGACAGTTCAAATTAGTTGAACTTCTTTAAGCATGGAACTTTTCTAAATCCACATTTAGGGATCAGTGGTCAAAAAAAGTTGTAATTAGTTCCTTTTATGAATGTGTATAATAGTGAAATTCTTTCTTATCGTATCTCAGAAAAACCAAATACATTAGCAATAATGGAGGGATTGGAAGAAGCAATCAGACTGATGAATGATTGTCATTATCGTCGCAACTTTAGCTCAGATCAAGGTTGAACATATCAAATAAAAGTTTATAGCCATAAACTGAAGAAAAAAATTTTTTTAAAAGTATGTCTCGAAATGGTAATTGTCCAGATAATTCAATTATAGAGAACTTTTTTACTCATTTAAAACAAAAAATTTATCATGGAAAAACCTATTATAGTTTTGAAAAAATCAAAACAGCAATTGATAACTACATCTATTATTACAACAACAAACGAATGAAACATAAACTAGACTGGAAAAGTTCTATAGGGTTTCGAAAAATAGCCTAGTAACAAATAAAAAACGAAGTAGATTTCACTACTCTGTAAAAAGTTTAATTTTCTAGATCACTACACCCCAGTTTCTTTTTTTATTTTAAAATATTGGAATAAATTATCTCAAAATTATGAACCAGCATGTATCGATAAAAAATTTGGGTATTTAAAAAAGTAAAACAAGAAATTTATATCCCGAATATCACATTTTGAATGATTGTTGGTCAACTTAATTATGGAGAAAAACAAGATATCATTTCTAGTATTGCGCATGAAAAATGTAGGACATATTTCATCAATATCAGAAAGTAACAAAATATTATTTTTTTTTGGGGTATTATTTCTAAATGAGAATAATCATAAATTTTTATTTATAATATAATCGTCTATGTGAACCCAAATTATTATTCTAGTACATAAGTATCAAATTTTACTATATCTAATCTAGATATTCAAGCTTTACAATCAGTTGGAATGATTCATATTTTCTATTGAATCATAAGATTTTCAAGGGATAATTGATCTAATCATAGTATGTTTAATATTAAAAAAGAAAAAGGAGTATATTATTATGAAAAATACTATAAAAATACTTATTGTTATATCACTACTATTGGTTTGTTTAGTAGTCAGCTATTTTAAAACGACGGTGGATAGTCAAGTGAATGCAAAAGAAGAATCATCGGTTACAATCAATTCAAAAACGACTAAAGATAGTGAGCTTTTACAGACCTCTATCGATGAAAAAAATGATTTGCATGAAGTTGATAATGAAGCGGGGGATACAATTCAAGCAGAAGCGAGTAATAATATATCTGAAAAAGAAAATTTTTCGATTGATGAACCTGAATCAGTCCCGTTAGCTAATATTTTTACGATACCTTATGGGGCTAACAGTTATGTTTCAGGGAACAAAGTTATAATTACTGACAATCGGAATTATCAAATCGGAAGTATTTTTTCAACGGAGAGTAACAAGCTAGATTTATCTGCTGATTTCCAAGCAGAGATGAATATTAATCTAGATGGAAGTGCTGATGGAATTACCTTTATCTTGCATGATGATAGTGATGCTGTATTAAGCTTTGCGTCTACTTCAGGTGCTGGAATAGGGGCGTATGCTAGCTCGGGAAATAAATCAATAAACATGCTTTTTGGACAGATAAAAAATAGTTTTGCAATAGAATTTGACACCTACTATAATGGGAATTCTAATGATGCTTTTCCAGTGCATCAGAATGGTGATAGAGGACATGTCGCTAATATGTATCCTGATATGATTGACCAGTATGAGTTTAATGAATCTACTGAAATTGTAAGGCAAGAACATAATAATATTCAATACCCAACTGATTTTAGGTTGGGTGATGGACAATGGCGAAGATTGGTTGTTAATTGGAACAGTAGCAAGAAAATACTGACTTACCAATTATCAGGACTCGATCCAGTAGAAGTATCACTTGATCCAAAAAGTATCTTCGGGACTAATAGTGTTTATTGGGGATTTACTGGTTCTACAGGTTACGAATATGAAAAAGCCCAAGTATCTTTTGCAAGTGTACCGGGACTAGTTAATTACAATGATACCTTAACTATTGTCGATGAAAAAAATAATAAATTGACAGAGAACAGTTTTGTCCGCAACGAATCTGAACTAACTGCTAACTATTTTGGACAATATTCAGTTTCTGGGTCCAAACAGAACCTAATAAAACCTACACTTAAGTTTAATTT
This sequence comes from Noctuana haematospila, assembly GCA_018231265.1. Classification (NCBI taxonomy): domain Eukaryota; kingdom Metazoa; phylum Arthropoda; class Insecta; order Lepidoptera; family Hesperiidae; genus Noctuana; species Noctuana haematospila. The sequence goes on along the minus strand of DWQL01000678.1, from coordinate 2,525 downwards.
AAGTGAAGGGCAGCGTTATAAAAAAGGCTCGTTTAGTGTGAATGGTGTATTACAAAATCCAACTATAACAAACAACGTATTAAGCATAGAAATTCCTGATATGACTAGTCAAAATACTAACCTGAACGTTTCTTTTAAACTTATTCCAGAAGGGCGTAAGTCGAATGATAAACTTTCTGTGAATAGTAAACTTTCAGGTGAAAATTACAAGCAAAATGAAGGGTCAAAAGTCGAATACAAAATAGATAGTAAAGCCCCTACAGGAGTTGGAATGCTAACTTCAATTGAACAATATGATGAGTCTTCCCTAGTGAGTAATGAAGAAATTGAGTATAAGAAATTCTTAAAATCCTGGGAGGATGATATAACACAAAAAGATAAGATACTAGTTAATCTTGAACAAAATCAAAATGTCGCAACAATTGTTAGTAAAGTAGGGCCAACAAAATTTAAGTTAGCTTTGGAAGATGAGGCTGGAAATGTTGGGGTTGTAGACGTTCCCTTATATATTAAGGATAAAGATGATCTTGTATCTACAGATGGTACTCATTTAATAAAAGGAAAAAATATAAGCGTTGAAAGTTCAGAATATCCCAAAACACAAGAGGAGCTAATACGCTATATTCAAAAAAAAGCGGCTACAGAATTGTGGGAAGCTAAAGTTGATGGAAGCATGGAAATATTAAGTAATGACCTGATATCTATTGACCTTAATGCTTTACCTTTGCCTGGAACGATGCCGGCAGAAGCAACTTACGCCGTTAAATTAATGTACACAAGTGGAGAGTCAACCGTATCACTAGATATTACTCTATCAGTTACTAATACTATTAGTAGTATTAGAGTAGAGTTTTTAGATGAATCTGGTGCTAATATTGAAAATTCTGTGGATATAGTGGGTAACGTTGGGGAAACGGTGAATTTAAAAACAGATGAAAGCGTCCAAAAAGCGTTAAGAGCAATTAATGAAAAGAATTATGCTATAGATTCCAGACCTGAAAATGAGGCTGCAGTGATTATACAAAAAACAGTACAGATTATGCAATATAAGTTTAGAGGTAGATTATTTGTAAAGTCATCACCTTCTTTTATAAATTTCGGCAGGAAATCGCTCGGGTTACCTTTTATTAGAGTATCAGAAGGAAAATATGACAAACCTTTGGTAATTTGGGATAACAGGAAAGATTCGCCAACCTGGACTTTAAAAGCTACGTTAAAAAAAGATTTAACGTTAATTGATTCAGATGAAGTCTTACAAAATGCATTAAAGTATAAGATAAGCGATTCTCAAACCGTTACTCTATCTAAAACAACTTCTCAGAAAATTGGACAACATAAACACTCTGATCAAGAAGAGTTTAATGTCAGTGAAGAGTGGAGAGACGGTAAAACAGGTCTAGTCTTGGAAATCCCTTCGAACCAGGTTCGACAAGCAGGATCATATCGTGCGACTATCTTATGGCAGGTTGTCAGTGCACCTTAAAAATTAATTACTAAAAAAGATTATATACTTTTTTATATCGTCGAAAAATTATCGGTATTTTATTTAATGCAAAATAATAGAAAAGACATCTGATTTTCCAAGGTTGTGCATGAAGGTATAAAGTAAATTTTTTCAATATATATATACGTACTATTTTTCTGCGGAAAGTATTGGTACATTTATTTTATTTTTTTTTGGAACAGCTACAGTAGTTTTGGGTAATGGTATTGAAGGGATTGGTACAACAGGAATTGCACTGGCTTTCGGGCTATCTATCATTGCGGCGGTATATAGTATTGGTACTGTCTCAGGAGCACATCTAAATCCGTTCGTTTCAATCGGAATGTGGATAAACAAAAGAATTTAAGTGACAGAACTAGTTTATTATATTGTTGGGCAAATTATTGGTAGTTTAATCGCTTCATTTGCCTTACTTTCAGTTTTAATTATTTCTGGTAAAGATACAACGAATTTAGGGCAAAGTAGTTTTGAAGATTTAAGTATTATGGGAGCATTAATCGATGAGACTATTTTAACATTTATTTTTATTCTAGTTGTTATGACTATGACAAGTTTCAAAAAAGGTAATGTCAAATTAGCTGGAATTGTAATTGGATTAATACTAGTAATGGTTCTTTTAGTGGCATTCCATTGACTGGTACCTCGGTTACCCCTGCAAGAAGTTTTGCTCCAGCAATTTTCGTAGGTGGTGAAGCACTATCTCAATTGTGGATGTTTATTGTAACACCTGTTATTGGTGGTCCTTTAGCTGCTTTGGTAGCAAAATACTTACTTGATACTGAAGAATAAACAAAAGATTTAGGACTTCAGACCATTATAAAGACTAAATAGGATGAATCACCTCCCACTCCACTATAAAATTACAAAATTATTTAGTTTTCTAGTATTAAATTTATAGGTAGTTATCCAAATTATGGAAAAAATATATATTTAAAAGTTAGATCTAATTTAGATGATAAATTAAAGGTATTTATTTCATTTGTACCTATCAAAAGTATGAGCAATTGATAAAGTAAAGAGT
>DWQL01000677.1:0-13925 GCA_018231265.1 Noctuana haematospila | reverse complement strand
CCAAAATACTTTGTTATCGATATTAAGTATTATCTCAATAATAAACATCAGCATAGTAATCCTGATAACTAAATTGTATGATTGCATTACATATTATTATAGCGCTTTTTCATTTTAAATTACAAGTTAGGCAGAATCTGGCCCGCCAAGCTAGATGTGTCTATATAAGGAGCCATTGTATCATAATCGGAAGCAGAAATCAGCGGGCAAATCTCTAGGACGCCGTGGGTGACGTAAGACCGCTTACAGTTTATACGAACGTCCTGACTTCGAAACGTTAAGTTCTTACAACGGAGCGAGTAAACAAGAAATAAACGAGTTTGAGCGAGGACGTGGGTTCGAAGCGATGAGATCACCGCCGAGTATAGCCGCCTGAGGTCGCAGGCTGCACCACTTCGCGCTGGCTTCGCGTCACGTATCTTTCTAATTGGCGTGCTGATTCGACTTACAATGAACGCTTTTTACTCAGCTCCCGCGCGATAATCATAGACTAACATATTATTGTAACGGGCATTTGAGACCGTCAACTTTGCCACTCTCTTATTTAATATACATGCAAAACAGTTCACACACTAAGCTATGTTGGCGCTAACTCCATCAGCCCGGGTTGACCCTGTTCAGAGTTAAATTATTTCAATTATTAGTTAGTTAAAGAAATTAAATACTTTAACTAACTAATAGGTAGTATCGATAAGAGATATATGATAAACCCATGACAGAACAAGAAATATAAATAGATATGAATAACATGTATATTCATGTAAGAGGAATATTCATAAATCTGCGCGTCTAATGAATAATACGCGATGAAGACAATGCTAAGGTCAATTCAGTGGCCAGCTGATAGGTATGTAGGTATATTTCAATTGAACGAATAAGAGTGGGCGAGCACTTGTTCAATCTGCCACTTTACTTATTGCTCTTGTTAGCGCACTGGCCACTGATGCTATCACTCAGTAAAGCCCTCGTTAAAAAGCAATGATGTTGATTGAGATTATCCCTTGGCTTGCAATATATGCATAGCTACGCTTCGCATAGCATAAGCAAAACATAATAATTTGAGTATATCTTCATCAGCTCGTGGGTTTAGATTTATCCAAGCCATTAAATTTTATTCGATAATATCATCGACGTTCTTGTAGACATAAACACAATATACAACAAAGATGGTACCTTGCATTATTTTATTTTACATTACCCGCGTAGGAGTATGAAGGCATCCTATTATAGCTACATACGACCATACGAGTACCAGCTGCAAAAAATATAACTACTATATTCTCTGCAGCATATAACTACACAACCGAATTGCACTAATGCCATATTGAAAAGTTGGTCATGTCTCGCGAAATGTACGCACACTCCCATCGTAAAATTAACATACAATACTTGTAAGCCGCATAATAAATTTCCAAGAAAGTCTCTGCAAAATCGTGATAATAATACATCACAAAATCTAGATAGGTAAATACTTACCTACATGGTAAATAGTAATCTCGGAACACTTTGTGAAAAGATCAACACAATAAATACAAGAGCAAATATTTTATACATCATATCCGTAAATATAGTGTAGTCAACTGTCAATAACCATACAAGTTGATGATAGAATTCAAGGTCTCTGCCATTTAACCGTAGTTAAATCTAAATCGTTAGAACAAATTGTAGTTGATATTGAAATTAATGTAACAAATAACGCGTTTGTTTATACATACCACTGACGTGTACCAATACTACCAATAGTACAGTTTATTCACAATTTGTAGTTGTTCCTATAACATTATAAATAGGTATGTAATTGATATATCATCTACCTATTCCTAAATATAGTATGATTTTCTTGTATCGCCATACTTTTGTGTAATGCGGCTATCTGGTTGTCAAACTTAGTAACAAGACGTGTCATGAATGTTCGGAGTGCCTAGGTCTCTTTATCGAGTTCACGCCAATCAAGTCACGTGCGAGCAGTCTTGTAACAAAAGCGAACGATTAACATACTAATAGAATACATGGAAAAGTAACGGGGTACTGAGAGAAAGAATTTCAAATGTAGGCAATGTAGCCCAGCCCGTGTCCTGTAAACCCTTTTGCAACCATTGCAGTATAAAGTTAGCAGTAGGTAGGTACTATTACGATTTTCTCGTAGTACCTAAATGTAAGGGCGGAAGAGAATTTCAAATATCTTTATTTTACTTCAACTAGAACAATTTACAGGTTATACGTAGGTACTTACCTAGGTAGGTACCTATAGCTGAATTTAAATTTGGGCAAGTGACACGAATAAAAAAGAGAAAATCACAAACATGTCATTAATAAGGTTCTTACTGAATTCCAAACCGCGGAAATCATTAGGTTAAAAAAGTAAGTCGGTGTCACTGACTCCATCATACTCTATAATTAGCCGGCAAGCTTACATCAAAATTTAATATCCAAACAATTAAAAATATTATTAAAGAAGAATCGTTAATAGTAAACTAGGAATTGCTCAATTCGATGAACAGGGTCTGTACATTGGTATTGTTGAAGCCATGACAACAACAATATGTATGTGTCGTAACTCGTAACCCACAACGCTCGCAGTCACGATGGTCGCACACGCAAATCTCGTGTCACAGTCGAGTACACTCTAGCCGGGCGGCCGGTGGATCTCTAGTTACGGCACTTTCACATGCTTTTGTACTGTGTCTCTAACCTTTGGAAACAAAGAGGGCTCGAGGCTAGTTCTAAGGGCTAACTTATGAATCAACATTCTTATTTATAAAGCTAAAATGCTAACGCTAAATGATTGAACGCGAAATCACTTGATTGTAAGTTGTAAGGTGGAAAATATAAGGTGGATAGACATCGAAAAGACTGAAGGTACATCGAAACGGATTTTCTCAAATAATACTTAAAAGGTTTATAGGATTTTTAATGTAAGTAGGTATCATAATAAAAGGATAAAGTGTTTAAAATTGTTGTGCGATGAAATCTAAGAACATAAATCACTCTTCTAAATAATTAAATAATAGGTCAAATACACGCTTATTTTTCTGTTTCTAATTGAAATACAATTTTCTACTTTTAATAGACAATAGACATTTTATACATATACAAAGGAAACGCCCAATTAGGTATGATTAAGTAAGCATTATTCATATTCATAATGTGCTGCATCATCTTGACAAGCATATTCACTGCTTCCTTGCCCTTATCCAACTAATTAAACTCATTGGGCCAACACAGTAGGAACAAGTACCTAGTGTCTACTTTCACAGATATAGGGAGAAATGGATTTTACGAGAACTGCCTACTCTACCATATCTACAGCAGCTTTCAAAATCCATTAAAAGGTTGTTTAAAGTGCATTCCTTTAAAAAGATAAACACGTAGGTAGGTATCGTATACTTTGTGACATAAACATTTTGTCATTTTTCAAAACCAAATAACCGCGCAATTGACGTGTTACGTGTATTTACTCGTCGAATTTTATTTGAGTACATAAGTTTTTTTCACTTTTCAAAGTGTACCTACGATTTTTCTAAGAACCAAAACAGACTTAGACAACTTGTGTTATATTGTTGTAAGTTTCTGATCAACGTTCAGGGGTTGGACGACCCATTAGAACCTGTCATTGTTTCGCAATTCCCTCATTTCCCTCTACAGCGTAATCGTAGCAATTATCTACACATATGTTTGTACTGTGTTGAGCGCACAGAACGAATAGGGCAAGTAAGCCTTTGTTTAGATTTTATCGATCCGTCATATGCGAGTACGGGGCATCATTAAGCTAACCACACGTTTATGTTAGCTTTTTTTAGCCCGACCATTAAATACTTTGCTTAAAAGTAACAAACAATGTTAACCCATGGCTAACAAATTATTTATTATAATCAACACGAATATAAGGTAATAAAGACGTTATTAAGTTGTTTATTTACAATAGTAACAAGACTCGTTGTTTGTGTACAATAGTACAATAATAACTAAGAATTATTATTAAGTCGTTCTCGTTACTAATATAAGTTGTCTGTCGTTTTTAAGAAATTATATTTTTTAAGAAACATACTGGAAGAATAAAATTAGTATACCTACAATACCCATTTTAAAAGAAAAGTATTGTTCGACCGAAACATGTTATAACTCAAGGAACTCTACATTAAAATGATGGTAGTACACTAGGTACGTAGATGTTTGTCATCGGTTCAAACTCATACATACCTTCTAGTGAGTATCTGCACATTTAAATATAAAAAGATAGTATCGTCGCGCTGTGGTCAGGGTTTATCGTGTACATATTGCAGTAAACATGCATTTACTGAGATAGGTGTACCTATACATAAACAGATGTATTGTGTATGCTAATATTATAGAGAGCTTTATATATATATTATATAGTAGTGTTCTAGTATTACTGTTTCATTACTATGACTTAGGTACTATATTATATTACGCAATTCGGAATATAAACGTATCGTCCTATATAATATAGGGTAAAAAATTCAGTTAGACAGACAAGTGAAGCGGCGAAGGACTTTATTTTATAATATGTATAGATAGAAAATATGTAATATGAAAGATATGTTATAGGAGAGAGCGACACAAAAAGACAACACAATCAAATTGTTGACCAATAAAAGGAATGAATCATACAAAGCTTTCTTTCACGTTTCTCCACAAGTCTTAAAAGGTTCGAGCTGCTTTCCCCTTAAGCTTGTCGCACAACCAGTTTAATTTTTCCAATTTCCTGGAAAATAGCGATTAAACTAGAACCGAGATAACAGAAGCAGTAGCGAAACGGCAAACATTTTATTACAAACCCAGTGAACACACACAAACACACGAAACAGATTCCAGATTGTATATAACTTCAATAATATATTCAGTCTCATTAAAAACGTTTGTGAATACTGAATGATAAGTATATTTTATACGTCATCAGTGGCTACGAATAAATAAAACACAGTGACATCTAATAAAATACTCGTAGTTCTACGTGATGAAAATAATAGGGGAACGAAGATGGCATCACTGAACAATTTTGTATCAAATAGGCTGATACAAAATTGTTCAGTGATATAAATTTCTCGTGTCAGTGTTTATTTCAAACTCATCCGTGACGGCTTGACCGATTCTTATGAAATTTTTTGTGTATATTCAGTAGCTCTGAGTAACGTAAACTATTTTTCATACTCCTAAGTGATAAGCCCTTACTCCAAAAAAAATTAAGTTCAAATAACGACTGAAATTAAGAATATTTTCAGTAATCTGCCATCGACCGAGATAGAGGTGCCTGGCGCGGCTGTCACGCACGCCATGGCCCACGCGTACACAGTAGGCGGGTGTTTAACAAAACCTGTTCAAACATCGGAATTAGAACTATATTTTAATATTTATGTACATTTCCACTCTTATTATGTACCATAACATTACACTGCTTCACTATAATAAATAGGTAAACCTCTACATTATGTAGAGTCATAATACACTATATTCTTAACATTCTGCTCTTGTAACAACTACTGGCTGACGTGTGTATGTATGTATTATTTATGCATTCCGCCACAGAATTTATGAAAACCTGTTTAAACAGATTTTAGTTAAGGAATTTTATCTGTCTTCAGTAACGAGTATTCAGCTTGTACTGCATCTTTTGATCGTAATTAATATGTTTTGTTTCTCCAACTGTTTATAACTGAATCATCTTTCAATTTTCAGTGTTTATTTCTATATATCTCAACACAGACTCGATCCCATTAATCCCATTCTTATTATGCGAGTATGTACGAGTATACTGACGTCGGTTTCACAAAAACTTGTTAAGATGCAAATTAAAATTTTTTGCTCATCGTGTTTTCAAATTTAGAGTTTGTTTAATGCAGCATCTACGGTGTAGGCAGTTATACTGGTTTGTGTTCAGTCTAGATTTAAAGTAGAAATGTATTAACTGTAATATTTGTTTTTTATTAAAAAAAATAATTATTATTCGCAATTTTGGTGTTTTTGTATTTAACCATTTTGTAATTCGATATGATATGGTAGTAACAGTTAATAAAAATTATTTATATTGTTTAAATAAAAACGAAAAATCATAGATTTCATAAAATATTATTCACTCGTTCTCCGTTTTCAACAGCAAACTTTTTTAAGGCCATTGGTTATTCCTTTTTCTTTATTCTCTTATCATTTTTATTTATTTATAAGGCCTACCAACAATTGCAACACGAAATATAGATAGATTTAATTACATTCGAGGGTTTTAATGCTACATGAAAATCTATAACAGTCAAACACTTAATCATAGTCAAAATTTGTGTTGAGTAATATAATAGATTACATAATTTCGAACTACACATACCTATCAACCTATATGTAATGTTATCTAACAAAACAAATTACCCAAACGTTACATTGCCTAAAAATCTTATCTTATGACGCGAAAACGTGTAAGGAATTTAGTTTTACATTGTATACTTAGTTACGTACCGAACATGCATAGGTAATACAAAATGGTACAAAGATGCATATTTAAAAAAATAGGTACAAAGAGGTTGTAAGAAAACCTCTTTGTATAATTATACCTTTCTTTTGCATTTCTTTCATCTTGTCGCCTTTAAATGAACTATTAAGTGAAAAGGAATCCAATATTTGTAGTTTTATCTTTAGGTACCTAAAATTTCAACGTTCCATATATTTCAACTATTCAAGATGCCTAAGAGAAATTTGCTGGATTCAGAAATTACGTTTGCGACACCTGCGATAATACAAACTAAAATAAAAAAGACAGTGAGTTCATTAACTTCAGAGGCTACATTTCTATAGATTATATTCCTTTCATGTTGAGTTGAAATTGCCAGACTATCTAAACGAGTTTTCGATCGAGGACAGCACTAATGACAGTTTCGACTGAGGCGCCTACGCTTGTGTAGGTGGATATATAAGACAGCTTTACATAAGTAATTACATTATGTAGCTACTACTAAGTACCATCGGAATATGACTCATTTTCGTTACGTAGAGGCTTATTAGGTGTTGACTTTAATACAATTTTATTTATTACTTGAATTCTAAATGGTATTCTACGTCATCACTTAGAGAATACAATACAAGCACAAGCATGCGTGGTTAATGAGAAACAAGCGAATGGCCGATTCTAAAAAATTCAAGGTCGTCCATTGAAAGTATGGTATGTCGGATTAGGCAATTCGCCAAAATTGCCACAAATCATGTGATCTCTTTATACGAACAGTTGAACATTTACTCGTATGACACTTTCTCAATAAATGTCACTAGGAACTCTACAACTCTGTTATTGTTGCACACAATTATTTAGAAACAGATTTACTAGAGTTGGAAATTTCATAAAGTGTAAAGTTAAAAACTCTCCTAAAGGAATTCCTTTATAAAGGCATTCACGATAAATAATATTGTTTATCGTCTGATTTAAAACTCTACCTAGAGGGGTAGAGATTATGCCATAACTATTTTTGTCAGAATGTACCGGTGTCAATAATATTATTTTATATTCTTATTATTCATATTACGAGTATGTACCTAATATACTCTCATATTTGGCTTTCTTTTTGAAATTAACACCTTTACACGCATTTGTGATAAGCAAATTACATCATACATTTGTTTTTGAAATACCTAGGTACTACTGATAAACCTCAATTTTATAATATTGATTACTTTACAATCTTAAATTTATGGTATCTTTATAACAATAAATTTCATAACGGGGCTATACAATAAACCTTCATAAGTACTGAAAAGTGTAATTAAAGCATCTTTCTAAACGTTTAAAAAAGTCATGTACCTACCTATCTAGGTACTCGTAACAGTTTCACCGAAGATGTCGCGTATATAGTGGTCAACACGGTGGATCGCTTTATCAGCTCTTAGGCTACTATTTAATTGACAGTTTCCATATATTAGGAACATTTTAAGATTTAAACAGTAGTGAAATTGAATGCAATGTACCTTAATCAACTTGTTCTCCGGCTTTAAAGATATTCCTGAATAATTTTAAAGGTATGTTTAATTTTGTAACATTAACCTTTCATCAATGTAATGTTTATGTACGGAGGTACCGAGGTAAACGTGACTGCGATGTATATACCTAGTATACAAACATCGCAGGTGGCAACTCCATCGAGCGCGGCATTCGGCACGTTGATGCAATGTGACTTTATTGCATTGTGAAATTTCTGTTATGATCTTGGAAATAATTTAAAATCCTCTTTATTGTGCTTTTTGAAAATGTTTAAAACTTGCGTAAGAAGGTACTTCGATTCATTATTTATATTTATTTGTAGTATTTATTATTTTTTATTTCATTAATTATTTAAACTTTATAGAATTTTTATTTTACTATCTGAAATATATCGTCAGCGGGTGCCGACCTACTGTTAAACAAAGATAAAGAAAAAAGGTATCAGCTAGGTATATTGTAAGTAAAATGATATCAAATTTAAGCTGTTTTATTATCTTATCAGGTTGCAGATATATAAACTCTTTTAGGATCTATTACATGTTTATGAAAGAGCTGTGATAATATTTTTTTTGTATTCCTATCCTAGTTGACCACAGTCCACAGCCAAGTTCAGCTAATCCATACTACCAAGCAAATGATTGCGTTACAGAAAGAAATGTGTGAATGTGTATAAACATAAATATAAGGTTGTTATATCTTATTGATCAGGGGTAACAACAATAATGTATGATCTCAGAATGGAAAAGATCGGGTCTATGCGTCTTTTTTGACCCTGTTCGTCCATCCACTCTTTTTATTAAGAATAATTCGTTTGTTTACTTAATTTTTTAGCTACGTATCATACCTACATATTATCCGCATATGAATGGGGTTTTCCATTTAAAGAGTAGATCATAGAGTAGCTTGTTGATCAATTTATGCACTGAATGACCCGGGGTCATTTCACAATAAAATTTCACAATGGACTCTATTAACTGAAGGTCGCACCGCACACACAACAAATGTCCAAAACAAGTCATACTGGTATTATCCGAGCTGCGTGTGTGAAGTTCATGATAATAATATAAGTAGCCCTATTTATAAGTATATTTTCTAATGCTACAGGTACCTATAGGTATTATATTATTTTATGTCGCGGCACTATAATTCCTTTCAGGATTATTTGTAGTTTTGTACCACAAGTAAAATAGGTTACCTATAATTATAGTAGAGGTAAGTTTCTATACAATTTTATAAAAGCGACTGCGTAGGGTTTCTCGGATTCTTACGAATTATGACGTTTTGGAAAAAACTTTCGGAATTAGTAAGACACAAAAAAATTCATGTGAAGTGATTTTTTCTTGAATACTAATAAATATAAGAGCAAAAAATAAAAAGTTCACTTACCCACAAGTGCAAATTTCACAAATGCATTGTTCTTTGACAATTTTCTCTGGTTTTTTGGGGCCACCTGGTCTTGGCCTGGTCTCATCTCTATAGACAGTTTCTTCGATGGTTGTTCTGTCGTCTCGCACAGTTTTCCTGTCATCTATGATGGTCTCATCATAGACAGTGCTAATGACAGTGTCTTTTCTCGTGGTGTCTGTAATTGCGTGGTCCACCACGTCGTATTCGCGTATATCTTTCGTTGTGTGGACATCTTTCTACAAAAATAAAAATATTTAATGTAAACAACTATAAAATTGTTTTTTTAAATTATGAATTTAGCTTACATTTAAAATGTTAACTTACCAAGTTTCTGATGTCTAACGAGCTGTTGTCGACAAAAACGTCCGTCTTTATTTTCTCATCTTCTTTTGCATCCTCATAAGTAGTTTCCTTTCTGGTAATGCCATTTTCGGTAATGTACCGAGTGACTTCAATTTGGCTTCTAGTCTTTTCGACTTCAAAAGACTTTTTTATCTTATCGGCGCTACTGGTGTTAACAATGGTTGTCTGTTCAGTGTCTAATCCTTCGTACAAGTCTTTTACGTCTTCGTTTATTTTAGTACCGTAAGTAACTTTTTCTATTCTTTTAAAAGGATACTTTTTTACGGTATCAATTATTTCTTTAAGGATTCTATCATCAATATTTCTTTTAATAACAATATTTTTGTTACTTACAGTTACGTCTTTGTTGGATTGTGATGACTGAATGATTTTTCGTAAGTCACTAATTGATGTGAAATCTTTTATATCCCTTGACGAGAGAATGATATTTTCTTCCGTGTCTTGTCGTTTAAGATGGTGTTTGGGTTCAGGTCTACCAAAAGGAGACATTTCTTTGGGACGTTTTGGTCTATCATCATCTTTTTCATAAACAAATTTTCCATTCCAAGTTCCAGTGCTTCTTTCATAAGTTGTTAAAGTGTCCTTTGTTTCTGATTTTGTAGTTGACGAGGTCTCTTTTGATGAAGTTTGTTTTTTATTGCTTGTAATGTCAGTTTTTTGAGTAACATCTTTAGTATCTCTAGTATCAGATCTAGAATTATAAGTATCAGATTGAGCACTTTCATCAATAGTGTTAATGATACGTCTGTTGTGAACGTCATCTTTGTCTACATGGTCTGTGATAGCACGTTTCTTTGTAAAATCGCCGGCGTATTTGTTGCTAGTCGACGCAATTTCTTTTCCATTTTTTAATAACACAGATTCCTCCGATACTTGAGTTGCACTTTTAGGTATTCCATCTTTGCCGGTGTCATAATATGATTCCTTATCTAATATATGCCTACTGTACTCATTTTGTGGTTCTATGCCAGTACCACTAACGTTGTGACTTTTTTCATATGTTGAATGCTCTTTATTATCCCCACTCCCTATGATCACTATCGACAATTCTTTGTTGTCCGTCGACCACTTCAAATACGTAAGACGATGTAGAAGCTTGTTGAGCACTGCTTGTATTGCTCTTTAATATTTTTGTCGAATAATTAAGATTCTCTGTGTCACTAACTTGCAAGATTTCTCCTACTTTCTTTAACTGATTTTGTATAGTAGCATCATAACCATAAAAATTGGTAGAATCAGTTGAATGTACATTTCGCTTTGTAATGTTAGAAGACTCGTTTGTTACTTTATCGCTTTTTGATATATTGCTTTCTTTATATTGTTTTTGTATATTTTTACTAGTATTTGTAGTGTCTTCAGTTGTAATGTTTGATTGGTAAGAATCTTGAGACGTCAACTGTCCTTGAGTCGAGCTAAATTGTTGAAGCTTCGAATTATCTTTTTGGGAAATAATATTCTCATGAGCGGTTACTTGTTTACCATCTTTGATCAACTTTGAATCTTCTTTTATTATCATTTCATTTATTGGTTTTTGTCCATCTTTACCGGTATCATATTTAGATTTCATGTCATAATTTTCAATGTTGTGTACAGATTGAGGTTTTATACCTGTACCACTCACACTAGCATACGCTTCTTTCGTAGCATGCTCCTGAGCATCACCCCATTCTCGCTTTGAGCTGTCAATAACACGCTCCTTCCCATCAACTATTTCTACAACATAAGATGATGAGGACGATTTGGCTACGTTACTGCTTTTTGTCTCACTTGAATGTGTCGTGCTGCTGTACTCTTTTGTCTTTACATTATTGTCACCTTCCCAGCCGTAAAAATTTGAAGAATCTGATTTAAACTTTTGAACTCTGTTGGGGGCTACAGGACTATTTTGGCTGTTTTCTCTTTCGCGTGCATTGGTATTTTTTTTGTCTGATGTGGTAGACATACTCTTGTAGTCCTGAGTGTTGGTAGTCTGTTGAGTAGACTGGGTATTCATTAAATTCTGACGTTCTGACTGGATAAATGACTCCGTAGTTTTAGCACCTTTTGTAGATTTAGTCTCATTTGAATGTGTCGCGCTGCTATACTCTTGTATCTTTCCATTGTTGTCACCTTCCCAGCGGTAAAAATTTGAAGAATCTGATTTAATTTTTTGAACTCTGTTGGGGGCTATAGGGGTATTTTGGGGGTTTTCTTTCTCGCGTACATTAATCAGTTTTGCGTCTGATGTGCTAGACGAATTTCTGTAGTTCTGAGTATCGGTAGTCTGTTGAGTTGACTCAGTTTTCATTAAATTCTGACGTTCGGACTGAATGAATGAATCTGTGACATTAGCTCCTTGAGATCTAGGCACAAAGGCATTGCTGGTATTACTATTTTTATTTGTAGAGTTATCAATGAAAGCTGTATTGAGTGTTTGATTATTTACAGAAGAGTCTGTGGTTCTATCGAAAGATTCAGCGTGACTAGATCCAGAATGCTGTATTAAAGTTGAAGAAGATTCAAATTTTTCACTTTTAGAGGTCTGCTGGTGAGTCGCAGAAGATTCTTGTACAACAGAATTTGAGTCAAAATCTCCTGTATTTGACTGCGCCATATCACTAACAAAATGCTCCTGAGATCTTATCTGAGACAAATCTGTCATTGATGGCGCCTCCGTAATAATATAATGAGGGTGACTATTATAATGTTCTGATATAGTAGAACCACTTATGGATGCATGGTCAGTTACATCTGTTATCATGAGAGGATCATCCTCCTCAACCTTAACTTCAATGTAGCGTACTTTCTTACCCGAAGAGCTGACCTTCTGTAAAGTATTTCTGCTTTTCTGCACTGATGTAGACTTGCTGGATTTCTGCACACTACTCGTAGCACTGCTCGTCGAAGTCACTTCGGAAGCATTTGATTGCTTAGTCTTTTTATTTTTTATTGTCATTTTGGTCCCACAATGTTATTTAAATAATAATAATATAAATTATACGTACGTATCTTACGTGAGATTCTACAATAATTATTATGATTAAATATGCTTAATTAAGAGTCTTATAGGAAAATTCTATCACATAATAAAAAAACATTTGCCATGTAACTTTAGAGTAAACTAATCGCGAGAGTCGTTCGTTTCGGGTGTCGCGTGCGCGCGCGGTGCTCGCGACTGGCTCGCGGATTGTGAGTCTGCGACTCTGCGCCGGCGCCGTGCCCCCCACACCTTGACGCCGCGTATCGCATCGCCCACTAGACCTTCACGACACGTAAGCGCTTACATCTCACTGTTGGACTCATTGGACTCATACCAAAAATGGTACATTGAATGTTACTTAATTTGTCCGCATAACGTAAGACAGTTCTAGACGTACATTTACTAATTTACATTGAACTGTATGAGTTGGAAAAAATCAATGAAACAAGGCTAAGTAGTGACGACAATCTTTTATGATTCACTTCAGTTGATTAATATCTTAAAGTAGCGAAGTATTTTTCATAATATCAATAACCACAGCAGAGTTTGTAATTTGTTATCTACCTATGGATATTAATTAATCCGAGGTTTCTCTGATTTTTCTCTATATTCTATTCTATTATGTTCCTAGTCCCAGTTATTGCAACTACATTTTACTACGATTTTTCCTTATATTTTACAAATGCTATACCACATAAACGAGTAGGTACTTACTATGTACTTACCCAATTACCCCACCCAGTTTAGAGGCGTTCGCAGATTAACATTATATTTTGGCGATGCACTGCGCCCAATGTAACCCAGTCTTGTTGCCGTGACAAGTACCTTCTGTAAAGTGTTATCTACTCATACATTTAAGATGACCTGATTTTTATTTAAAGATGATAATGTAACGAGTAGCTCTGGGATCAGAAAGACGTGACGAATACGAAAACAAGTGTATAAATCGCCTTATATTAGGATTAGGTCATCTCTTAAAACAGGTACCAACTCCCTGCGAATGCTATACAAAGCGTTTTAAGAGAAAAATATATACCTACCTAAGGATAGGGTTTTTTATGTATGTTTTTAAAGGTAGGTTTATTTACAGGAAAGTAACTATTTTAAAGACAAACCTAGCAAATAGGCACATAGGATTATGGGTAAATAAAAGTTTATCTGTCCTACTAACTTTATATAACGTAAAACTTTATTATAAAGTAAAGGACAGAAAAGACATAG
>DWQL01000676.1:0-13927 GCA_018231265.1 Noctuana haematospila | reverse complement strand
GATGTTAAGTAGTTACTGCAACCCATGGACATCCAACCAAGCTCAAATAGGAGAGAAGTCCTATCTGAGATCATACGTGGAGGTGTTGCTACTGACGAGGACTGAAATAGTCGCCTTAGTACATTGTGTCTGTGTGTCCGGCAGCAACCCTCCCCAACCGACACACAAGCACTTGCTACAAGACTTACGTCACGGCTGGTTATGAGGGCAGTGGTGGTGCCTCCCCTGGTGATCTCTGTAAGCTCTACCATCTATGAAACATAATTATTTATCTATCATTCTAGTGGTATCGTGGGGTAACCCCAATGGTGATCCCTGCCTCCTTGTGCACGGAAGGCAAGACAGCCTCAACACATTTATACCGTTACTTCAGTATCTACCAGAAAAGTACTACTATGTGGCTTTGGATCTACCTGGGAGCGGGAAGTCGGATAATTTTCCTGTTGGTAAGTTGTCCTTTTCAACTGATAAACGGAGGAGGTTCTCTGTTCATATTCTTACAAAAATAACTTTAATAGTAGGTACTTTAATTCTTCAACAACTTATTTTGGAGTCTGTTTTTTGTTTTATAATTAATGCTTCCTACTGACGGGCCACATTAGGATTCCTTGTGTCGTGGGTGCCGTGGACACATACATAATGTATGTATGGAGCACAGACTGTGACTGTGACGACCTGTGTGTGGTGTGGTTACCACGCCAGTCCACCATTCGAAGGGTCCCGGGTTCGATCCCCAGTGTGGCAGAAATTTAAATGATGTCTTTATATTTCTGTTCTCGGTCTGGGTGTTTGTGTCTTTGTATGTGTCCATGGCACCCGCGACACAGGGAATCACTAGGATTCGGGTGGGGCTGTGTTTTTTATTATAATTTAAAGAGATTCTTGTAAGAAATCTGTGTTTTACATAAATGTTTCTTTTTTCAGGTGTAATGCTACAGAGGCTACTTCCCCTTGCAGCCATTTATGTTGTTATAAAGCATTTGAATTGGAAACAGTTTGTCTACATCGGTCACTCCATGGGCGCGGAAATAGGTTAACATAATTAAACCTATTTGTTACAAATTCCTTTAGGTTTTTTATAGTCTGTACTCTGTAGTAGGACCGCATATCAGTAAAAGGAGCACATGTCCTCCGTTGGGGGCTGATGACCTGAAGAAGATAGTGGGAAACCGCTGTATATACAGGGCACAGGCCTGGACAGATTGGCGCTTAGGGGAGGCCTATTTTTGACGTTCATCCAGTGTATACGTGTATCTTATAATGAATAAACATTTTTGAATTTCAATTCTATGTCCAGCAGTGGATCTCCGAAGGTCAGAAATTGACATTTTAAAATTGGTTAAAAAAATTTCTTTACAGGTTTATTCTACAACGTCATATACTCGAACAGAATAACAAAACTAATTCTCCTAGACGTTAGGCCTGGGCTCCTGAGGCTGCAGATGCATGATCTACCAAACTATTTCAGGGCTTTCTATGAAGAATATTACAGCAATTATACTAAATATAATACCGATGATAGAAGGTATACCATGGAGGAAGCGATAAAGGCTGTGATGAAAGCCAGGAACATGACCAGAGAGCAGGCACAGATTATATTAGCAAGGAACTTAATACAAGATGGCGATAAATATAGGTGAGAATAACTTACTGGAGGTCGAAATTTGACCGATTTAAATTGACAGTGACCTGTTTGCTGCCCTCATAGGCCACCGTGAAGCAAGTCTTGTAGAAAGTGCTTGTGTGTCGTTGGGGAGGGTTGCTGCCGGACACACTGTTCTCGATACGACCATCTCAGTCCTCGTGAGACCTGCACCTGCACTCAACTCGACACCTTAGATAGGATCTCCTATTTGAAGTTGGACGTTGATGTCTATGGGTTGCAGTTGCAGTTACCACTTAAAATCAGGCTTACATGCTCGTTTTGCTACTCAGACTATAAAAAAACTTAAGTGTAGCTTACACACTTGTTGCTGTACTAAAAGTGTTTGAGGCCATTTCCTTACATAATTTCTTTATCTGTTTCTGTGATAAAATAATGCTAACTCTATTTCAGGTTGTCTTGGGACAAGCGCCAGAAGATATTAGCGCCACTCAACATGTTAACACAGTACTACATGCACATCTTCTCAGTAAACCAGCCGCCGACGCTGTACATTAACGCTAAACACTCCAACACACAAGTCTACACTGAAGGGAGCCCAGCAGTGGACAGGATAATGAGTCATTTGCAGAGGAATGTGAAGTGTTTGCGTGTTCTTGAAGTGGTTGGGAGCCATGACGTACATTTTACTAATCCAGAGAGAATAGAGGGAGCGGTTTGCGAGTTTTTGGACACGGATTTTGGGTTGAGGTCGAAATTGTGAGGGATGATACTTTATTAATTTTTATTAAAAAGCATTTTTTCATTTAATAATATTTATTATTAATTTATGGTTTGCAAAAGTTGGTAACTAATTTTATTGTCTTTAGAATCGTAACACACACAATTGAGGTTTTTTTTACAGAATGTGAGCTATTGTGGCCGCTGTTAAAAAAAATAATAAAGAAAAAAGAGAACTCACTAATTAAGGGTGTTCTATTGATTTTAAAAGTAGAATAAATATTTTGTTTGAATCTGTGTTCGAAATGTAATGAGGAAAGCGTATGAGAAAACGGTAAATAGCGCCATCTATTGGTATTTTCAACGAAACTAACATTCGATTCTCAACCTTGCGGGTCAATTCTTATTTTAAAATTCAATTGTTAAGTTTCATTAAAAATTATATTGAAAGGAAATAAATGCCGAGAGTGCCGAGTGATTTAATAAGAATTTAATAATATAACAGAAATGTAATTTTTATAAGAATAAATTGTACTCTTTATAAAAAAATATGTATTTGATTCAGACGCTTCAATATTTGAGGTTAAGTACAGAAAAACACCATCAATTAAATTTGGTACATACTTTTTATTTGATGATTATGATGTGAAAATCCCGGTGCTGTTGCGAATTATGATCTTCTTATAGTTTATAGGAATTTCTAACTTTTGATCTTATTGAAGGAATAATACATAATATATGCTTCCAACTCTTTTTATATCCCACTGCTTGGCGCGGGCCGCTCCCCACGGCCGGAGAAGGCCTGGAGGGTACTCCTCCACGCCGCTCCCCACGACTGGAGAAGGCCTGGAGGGTACTCCTCCACGCCGCTCCAATGTAGATTGATGGAATATAAAATACATAATATCTAATATATAAAATTCTCGTGTCACGGTGTTCGAACTTGATCTCCTCCGAAACGGCTCGACCGATTCTCATGAAATTTTGTGTGCACAATTGGTAGGCCTGAGAATCGGCCAACATCTATTTTTCACACCCCTAAATGTTAAGGGTTGTCCACCCCTTAGTTTTTTATGGTATATGCGGTACGAAGTTCGCGGGGTCAGCTAGTTGCTTTATAAATGTTTTATAAATCTTACATTATTCAAGGCTCAATTTTAATTTTTGTGGATGGTTTTTTGCGTGGGCATACACAGATTTGATCCAGGGGGATGAAAATCCCAGGTTTTAACCTAGAGGGTCAAATCAGAAATTTGTCCTAATAAAAAATTGTTAAAATACCCTACGCTAACATCAATATTATTATGTTCTTTACCGCGAGTCTGTCAAAGCAATTAAGGCGATAAGACCGACCGCCTTTTGTACCTATTGATTAAGTTTTATTTGTCTTTCGTAACTCACTTATGGTGTACAATAACTACCTACGTATGTATATCAGTTCTTTACTAGACGTCTTTTTCATCAAAGTATCACTTAGAAAGTAGAAAATACTGTAAGACATAAATTACGATTTCTAGATAGCATACACATATAAATAAGCCGACTTGCTTCATTTAGAACACTCATAGAGGTACGATACATCTACGTAACACAAAAAACCTACAAACATTTTGTTTCATGCTAGATACAGTGGGATCAATTTTATCGACCTAAAAATATTTTTTCGAGGGCTTTTTGTGAAACAGTAACACCGTGGTTATGTGGAATTTCCACGTTCAACTCGATAATAATGTACGACGTGTATGTGAACATAGTCTGAACAAATTTTAGAGATTTCTAGCGATATTTTTGGTAAAATGTAGTAATACCAGTATTTTGGATATAAATTTTGGAACTAGCAATATTTATGTACCAAGGACCCTGTAGGTAGGCAAAGATAACACCAAAGTTTCTAATTGGTAAGTAATGTTTGGAGCTTATTGTATTATAGTCTGGGAAATAGTCGCTACGAACCATTAGATCACAGTTTGACTCTAATAGACTTAGTTACTTCGTCCAGTTACGATTGTATATGAATTCAGACTTGTTTACAGTTTAGTCAAATAAATAATATCAGAAGATGATGTAGGTTCATTTAAATATATATTATATTATGTTAAAAAAGACCAATCCGCATTGGAGCAGCGTGGTGGAGTATGCTCCAAGCCTTCTCCGGTTGTGGGGAGAGACCCGTGCCCAGCAGTGGGACATAAAAAGGGTTGAAGGCAAAAAAGACATGATCCATACGTTATTACTAAAGTACTAAATATCAATCTAACTGTGTAAAGTTTATATTGTTTTATGAATTTATATGAACCATTATATTTCTGAGTAAAGTTAATATTTTTTATGTTAACCCATCAGCCACAAAATTTCCTGTAAAAATATATTGTCACCATTTTCTTTGAATTTTCAGATGACAAATTATATTCTTCGTTATACGTTCGTTTACATTATTCCTTTTAAAGTTGGCTGAACATCTATTGTATCTAAGAGAATAAATAATCTCATAGCTATTGAAATGTGTAGAATTGTATTTAAATAATGATAAACTTCTTATTATGTATTGCTCAATGTAACTCACAAAAATATTTATACCTATCTCATTTTCTAGAACAAAACATTTAAAATTCGAATTCATGTTGTGAAACTCATAGGTATGTAAATTTAATATCTATACCTTCCCACGGTACATATGGATTTTATTTTGTTCTAAAACATAAAATAGATGACGTTAAATAACTTTAACCTATAGAACGAAATGACGAAAAATAATATAGAATAATCGTCCTTTTTTATATTATTTTAGAAAAAGTGGTTTCAAAGGCAGAGTTTAAAATATGAACTTGAATTATAACGGATGATAAATAATTGACATAAGCCTAATAATAGATCGTAGTCAGTTAACCAGATTTTTTGATTCACTTTTTTTTGTAAGTCGCCTTTACACAGAATTTTTATTAATAAATAATACAGTCGTTATTATAAAACTCGCTGATAGATCTTTAATAAACGGTTTCAGGAATCGAAATTATTCTATACGTATATGATATTGTAAGTGTAGTTTTTTATAAGTGGATCCATACAATTTGTCTTGTTCTTTTCTATGGTGATATACCTACATTTCTAAACCTACGAGTAATTAATTATCTATCATTACCCTAACCAAACCTCATCATTTAACTGTAATGAGGTAGACAGACAAGCTGGGTAGAGTCAGCATAATAATAAATACTCTTTAATATAATTACTATATTTACCGTTAAAAGCCAGTCGTAGCTGTGCATATGCGTGCCAAATAGTAAATAGCGGTTTAAAACAATGTATTGAGACAATTTCAATAGAATTGGATAATTTATTTAAAACTGTATTTAGTCCGTGATTTAGTTTTACATTTTACAGTTAGGTGCATTTTGCTTTTCAATCAAGAAATAAATATAAGTATTATTCAAATGATTAAGGTCATAAACAGTTAGTCAGTCATATAATAACATGTAAGCATTCATTTTAGGTTATTATATTTTTTTATACTTTTATCTAACTTTGAAGTTTATTTTTTTCTTCCGCTCTTTATTTTAAATTTAAACAGACCTAGGTAAGACCAAAACAGATGTGGTTTGGATCCACGTTTAAATGTTGTAGGTAAGATGCTTATGAAATTTTATAAGTAGCATACAATAATATTTGACACCAAATCCTAAAATTACGATCGAGTAAGTAAATTATTGTAAACTATTTAATCTCAATCAATAAGGAGTGAATGAGAATTTGTTTCGTAAGTGCTAAAATAGCTCAAAAGAATAAGCTAAGTTATTGTGCTACGAGTAGTATGTTATAAATGTTATTAAGTTTAATTTATGTTATTAAAGTACAATAGAGCTTATAAGTATTTTTTTTTAATTTCATTTCGGTTGCATTTTTTTTCTCTCTTCTATCTCATTGTTTTTTTTTTATGTTTTTTAATGTTGCTTCTGAAATATATGTCTGAATATCTCGTAAATTATTTCTGCAGCTATTTCGTTAATCATATACCTATAGTTTTGGTTAGCAAAATACAAATAAGTATGATGTTGATAGACATTAAGATTAAGCTCGTAGTATGTTCTGCCTTCATGATTTATAACTTGACAAATGGTTTACACTTTGACAAATACTCGTATATTAGTTCAATCCTTAGTTGAAGAACAAAAACCCTCCTTATGTACCATAACTGTTTTACAGTGAGTTACTTTACCAGCGTGGACCTCAGAAAATAGCGTTGATTTAAAGTACGTTAGCTTTATTTTTGTACGAAGCGTCGGTTCTGTTTTATCTACTTATGAAATACAGGTACGAGGGAAAAGTATAGTATTACGAAATTCGGAGGTCTACTTTTTAACTCCTTAAACTAATTTTCGAATTCGTCTGAAAGTTCTTCAAAATATGTACCTAATACTTTTTTACGAGTACCTGTCATACATGTCACACTTCTTTACTCAATGAAAACATACCAAAAATTTTTTGACACCTTATATTTAATTGAATATCTATCTATATTTCGATGATTATTAGATATTTTAAACGACTAAGTTTAATGTACTAGTGATACTAGACTAATGTTTTTGATTACATATTTGTATATTTACTATTTATTTGTTTAGGCGAGATTGTGTATAGCTATAAGATCTTCTTGGATGTTTAACGTTTACAAGCAAATAAAACTTCTTAAACTATTCTAAATTTATGACTTTTATTGTATTTAATAGCGGTTTAGTACCTACATGTAATAATCTTTAAGTATAATTATTTAAATACTTGTATTTCTGTACCTATTAGGTATATGCTAAGTACGATAGTTTCTGAAACAGAATTATCGTTATCATAAACCCATCACAGTCCCACTGCTCAAATTCAGTCGCCCCAAATATAGTGTGTCAAAATATAATCGCAATAAGATTTGCTTCACGGCGGGTTATGAGGACAGCGGTGGTACCTCCCCGGGCGAGCTCTGTAAGTTCTACCAACTACAACACGTTACCTTATCATTTCTCAATAATCTCACTATAGGATCTTGATTTAGAGAAAACGCTTAGAAGGCGATAATTTGTGCAAAAGCCTTTTACGAGTATGTCAGGCCTCTTAACCGGTACTCGACCTTATTAAGAGATTGCTGACTCTCTCCGATGCACAAGTATGTTGACTTACTTATGTCGGTTTTGTATGAAGCCACTTAGAGGCATTTATAATACGCCTCTGAGTAGTTTAATATATACACATATAGGTATACTAGCTTTTGCCCACGGTTTCTCTCGTGGAAAATTATATTTTTGTAAGAAGCTTAGGTATAGGTTTGTGCTAGATGTAATTTCTTCTCGAATTTTACTTCTGAGTAGGTACCTATATGCTACCTTGTTAATCTTATTATCACTAATTTAATAGATTTTTGAAGTTGCGTTTTTTTCTCTTGCATACAAACCTTAATGATATTTTTAAACCTTTTCTAAAAATAGCATTTCTTGGAATTACAATGAATTTGTTCATTATTTATCGCATACGTCTAAATTGTAGATAATAAATTAGGCTCATTAAGTAAAATTTTGAGTTAGATAGGTATGCAATAATTACCACCTAACTCAAAATCAGAATGATCAGTATTTTGTAACAGTGTCAATGTTTCATGGACGTTTCACCATTACATACTTAGTGTTTCAATAGGGACTTCATGCGGTTAAACAAACAACAATGGAATTAATAAGCTTTCGTTGTCATCAGTCTGGGTCCGGGCTGGCTTTTATTAGCACATAATAGGATCTGTGTGGCGTTCTCCGATCGCAGGAGATTTAGTTCTACTTACCATTGTAATATATATTGTAATATATATATACATTACAACGGCACATTTCTGTTGTTTTTGTGCCATTGACCTCACTGTTACTGTTATCAAATTGATTACTACAAAAGTGATATAAGTTTATTTAAATCGTCACCAATAACTAGGTTTATCACTGTTGGATCAGCTTTACCTATGAGAATGACTTCGTTAATTCAACATGGTATAGGTATTAAATTAGATTTGCTTTTCAGAAAATAATACTTTAATTTGGTACTCGAGTTTTTGCCAATTTGTAAACTGACGACGGCTTCCACGTCTGTTAGATTGTAAACTAACGGTTTTCACAAATTTTCGGCGACATAATAATATGCCTATAGGTATCATGCTTGTAGAATTCGACATTTGTACAAACATCAATAAAAAAGTTTGTCAAGGATGTAGGTAGGTACTTGCAAAAAACGAATCTCTATTAAAATCAATAGCATAACATAGTCATTGGACACTCGCTTTATAATGGAGATTTAATGCCGACGTAGGGTCCAGCTCAGTCAGAACTAGATATTGACGCTAAGCCGTATTTGTTTTGAATACTTATATCTGTCAAACATAAGCAGCTCTAAGTTGACACACTGTTGGAAAGACGAATAAATTAAATTAGGATATTTTTGTTTTTTTTTTAAATTACAGCTATAAATAATTTAATAGGATTAAACCCTATTAAATTCTGCTTACCTTTTCTTTAAAGGATTTACAATTTATTTATGTCCTTATTTATTATTTATCAACTAGGCTTTAGTATTTCTCAACGTATGCTCTACCGTAGCAGTCGAGCAAACAGTACAAACAGTTAATTGATTCAAGCGTCTAATTAAGTCCTATACAAAGTTGTTTGAAAGCAAGTAATTAACTTAGGTACATGAAAAATGTCTAAGATGAGGGTGTGAGTAATTACTTTGTACCAACTTGGTTACGACGAATGTTGTAGATTCTTAGTTGTTTAATAACAAGCCATTTACTTGGTCATGAGATTTTTGCTTTTATCCGTAGTAAGAAAGTAAGTAGTTTTAAAGGAAGAGATTATTCAATATTTTTTGTGTGTCTGGTGTAACTCAAGGAAACTAGAATAACAAAACTCACGAGGATTGGAAAGTATTTGTCATAATGAAGTTATTATGAAGAGGTAAGATTAATCTAAGATTAGTTTTAACAAGGTAAGAAAACATACACAAAATTTATCTGATCATCATCACACATTTATTAGGATGTACCTAATATATATAGATAGGTACGAAAAGAATTTGTTTTCTTCTTGGCAAGTAAATAGTGCAAAAATATTTACTGCTAAGCGAAGTAGCATTCACAACAGTTTTATCACTCTGAAAGTTAGAAATAAGTAATATTGAATGTAGAAAGAATAAATGTTATTCCACAGGTATTACAAGTAGGTATGTGGCTTATTACGAGGAGCGTGGCGACGCTAAATATCGATCGATACTCAGTTTACCCTCCCCTCTTGCAAAGGAAATGCAATGGTGGCAATCCAAAGAGCTATGAAATAAAGTGAAAGATGATTTTGCTACGAGAACTTTTTGGATTTTATTCCACTTTTTAATCAATATCCTTTTTATAAATAAATTAAGCCTTTGCAAGACCTTTAATATTCTTTATTGTTGCCTAAATTGTTTGTAAAATTAAAGGTATTATCTAATACAATTTCGGTAACACGTACAAAAGGTTTTGTTTAGAAAGTCTCGGATTTTTTTTTAAAATAGTTAGTTTCAGGCCCCTATTAAGAACTAGACAGTGAAGGCTTCGTAGCTAGGTACTTTCGAATAGTCCAGTAGAACATATATTATTATATGAATGCTTTAAGCTAAAATAATAAAAAAATAATGCTTTAAGGTACCTACCAACATATTGTACATTCAGATATGTATAATGTTTGTTCTAAGCTACCATATCCGTTTTATCTTACATTAATGATTGTAATTCGGTAGCTCAGTGCATCCCTGCACGCCCCAGCATTTGATTCGGCAGCCACCCTCACCCTAATACTAGTGTTAGTATACGCATTTCTACAGATTTCTCGAGCATACAACTGAGATGTAATTTATGCGAAATGAAATGAGAAGGAAGTTATGAACGGAAGCATGTAATAGGGTATCCATAAAAACTTTTATCAAAACTATTATCTTTTAACATTATCCGTTTTAATCCGTTTTAACATAATTATGTAAAAATAATAAGTAAAATATTTTGTAATGCAATAATTCGTAAAATAGCTAACGTAGTTTTTGTATCCAATATAAAAACGGATACTATTTTTGTATCATGATTAGGCAAAGTTTTCAAGTGAATGATTACTTTATTTCCACCTTTGTCAACAACGTCAAGCGGCAATGATTGAGTACTCAGTAAAGAACTTAATTCACGAACTTAATTCACGGTTAATCGTGTATCTTTGGTTAATGACGATGTAATGGCGCAAGCACTTTCACCGATCGACTTCTAGGCCACGTTCTAAATAGACGCTTATTTTTAGCGTAGCGCTTAGAAAGCAGATCTAATCTCAGTTAATAGGTTTATTAAATGTCCACAAATTGTAGCAAGGACGGCAGAGAATAGCATTATTGTTTGTATGCATATAAATTATTAGTAGATACGAACAATTTATGGGTCTCCAAATTCTATTTAATTTTATCTTGTTCTGTTCACAAACAGTAAATGTGGTAGCAATAATTCACGTACTCAGCGCTTTTAATCTTTTAAAAACTCTTGTTTTTATTACTCTCATCCGTGTCGCTGACATACATAATTCGGTAACACATCTAAATATAAATTTCAATTAACGATAAATCTATGTACCCATTTTATCATAAAATTAAAGAAACTTAATAAAATGGAGCGATACATCGTTCAAATTGTGGTGCCGTAATGAATATTGCAAGTAGGTATTGTATTTGTAACACAATCATTTGCATTTGACCGGCGTCCCTTCACTGGCAGTCATTCATAACGACACATTTGATATTGACATACAGACAAAAGTTACCGACTATAAATTAGGTGCTTACTACCTACTATTCAATCATAGACATGGGCGATTTAAATTTATGTCGTTCGTAGGTGTAAGACTATACCTACCTATAAGCATTGCATAAACTAATTCATTTTTACACCTACATAATTTACCAATAACAATTTTCTAAAGTTTATTAGCTTCGTCAAATTTACTTCGAATTACATCGAAATATATTCATCGTTTACGCTCTCCAGACTAAACAAAAAAGTTTGGATAACCCAACTTTGGTGGCCGAAAAATCAATGGGAAATGAAGGAAACACGTAGCTATAGTTAAGCTGTAGATACATGGAGGGTTCGCGTGTCTGGCTTCCGCGGCACAATAGCCCCGTGGCTGTAGGTATGCCTGTATACTGAACAGCGAACGCGCTACCCGCTAGCGAGTTGGCGTCGAGCTTTGGACTAGATCGCGCGTTTGCGCCACTGTTCCGAACACATTTAATATTCTGTCAAACTCAGCTTCAATACAGTCGCGGTTTCCGCTGTCAAACTTTCAAAATTCGAATAGTTTTCTTAGTGTGGTGTAGCAGACAAAGGATTGTGACAAAAATAGTTTTGTGCGTGGACAGTGAGTGCACGTCTTTACAATAGCTGAATGGACAATGCACTTTCTTTGCCGGTAATTTTGGTCACGGGAAAATGAAAACGTAAGCATTGTGTTCTGTTATTTTGTATGTGTCTGGCGTGCGCTTCATGTCATATATTATTTTGCCTTGAACGTGACTAATTTGTTCTCTTCTTGTTCTTGTGAAACAAATTCTTCTCGTCTAACCGCCGCAGACCGCAAGTTGATATAATTACAGATAATGTGTACCTCCTGGACGCTGCTGGTATAAATTTACAATAAGAAGTAAGACTACTGGAATTTATAATAATATGTAATGCCACTTAGTCATTGATTTATAGCAGAAAAATAACAGGGCTCTAGAAAAATGTAATAAAAAAGCTTCAAGTGAATAAAAAGCTTTTATAAAACTTTTATTTAAATTATTATTTATGTTTTTATGTTTAGACTATGAAAACTGTAAAAAATTTAGGAATACGCTAAATACGATTATTCAAATCATTATTACGCAAGGTTAAGAATTTAGTTTAGATATTAGAGGTAGGTATTTTGTCACCAGCCTAAAAACCTAAATGGTTTTTGATATATTTTTCCGGATTTTTTCTCCCGGCCTATCGTAGCCAAAAGGGCGCCTAAAGCCGATGTACCGTATTTATTTAACGTTCATCGAGTGTATATAAACACCTTAGGATGAATAAAAAAAATTGATTTTGATTTTTTTTTGAGTTACGTCGTGGCAATCGGGTAACTTTTTTTACATTTCCATTTATATTATTTATTTAATGTAACGAAAGTAACCGGTGCGCTAGCTTATAAGTGCATTAGCCAGAAAAAATTAAATCGAAATGCAAACAAAGACACAAGGGTCAAAAGAAAGCGTTACGGCTTTCGAAATACATAAAATTAAAGTAAAGTTTTTAAGCTCGTAATTTAAGAGTACCTGCCTAACATAGTTTGAACAAATGCACAGTAATTTTACGGCTTACAAAATCTCATTTCGCTTCAGAATAAACCTCTTTTTAAATTCGTCAGCGGACCTGCAATTCGCAGTAACTCGCCAGTGACTGCAGGTAAATTGGGTTTTCTGTGGAATTTCGAGGAACACGTTTTGGATGTTAGTAGGTAAATGGAATTTTGAAGATGGTTGTCTACTTACAGAATTGACTACCAGATTGACTTATAAGACTAGACTTGAAAGATAATACTGTGTGGCAGAAATTTCTTCAGCCAATTCTAAATCAAAGCTAGGAAAGTTTTGATTGAATTTGACTTAATCGTGAATTCTCCACAAAATGTTCTCAAAAACAAGTGAAGTTCAACTACCTACGCTTCGAAAGCGTGGTAGATTAAGGACTAAATCTTTCTGACTTATATATAGTTCGACAAGGGTATCCATGGGTAACAGTGACCACTTAACATGAAGATCTAATAAGTACCTATTCACGAATACATTTTGTTTTCTTGTGGGATTTTTTTTTTAAATTTAATTTTCGTGTTAACTATAGTTTCATTAACGGCTAAGTAGCTCCAGAGAAATCCTACAATTGTATTGTTTCTGACTTCAAGGATTTTTACCTAACATGACGTTGATTGCAACACAAAGATTTTCTCACAATTTACATCTGTATGTATACAATTGTTATGAGATTTCTTAGAGTCTTTTTTGTATGTACTTTTTGCATTACCTATTTGTGCACGTATTGTGCACCTTACGATGAAAAAATAAATAGTATTGAATTAGAATTAATGGGTAATCATAATTATAGATTTTCTCATTACTTTTTAATGTTTAGGAACACGAAAAAAAACAAGTAGGTACCTAAGTAGCCTAAGTACCTATTCCAATCTATGTTTTGTTTTTCTCGTCAGGAAAACTCGGTGTGCTTGTCAGGTATTTTCATCCAATAAGAGTTATTTCTGTGTATAGATGATAATAACGATGGCATAGAAAAATTGCCAAAATCTTAAACAAACATTTTTGTAGGTGGTAGAACTTGTATGGTTAGACCGCGGAAGTACCACCGCTGCACCCGTGTCTGTCGTGAAGCTAATGAAGCAACTCATTAGTTTTTCGGTGGAAGGGTGCAGTTGCCGGTCACACATACGCGAGGCGACCATCAGCTTCCGGGGTAGCAGCGCAACTACATGCGACCTCAGGCAGGACACG
>DWQL01000675.1:0-13929 GCA_018231265.1 Noctuana haematospila | reverse complement strand
CCATTAATTGGAACGTCGTCCATTTAAGGCTTTCTCTAGATTGTGGATAAACGGAAGTCCCATTGTCGTGCAAGGAACCATTTCTCTCAAGCTTCATGCGTGACCTAACTTACTTTATTCCATGCTAATTGTCTTAATTGGCATTTTTACCATAGATTTTCGTTAGGCAGAAAATATAAAATATTTAAAGAATATTTGTAACAAAATGCATTTATAAATTAATTAATGCATGATATATGACTAACTAAAAGTTGGCATAACTTATTATCTACTTTGTAAAAAAAATAGGACCGAGAGTTTTGTGCGCCGGCTTTTTTCTCTCGGTCATCAGTAAATCACAGTGGTGCAATAGGTTAAAATCGACAATAGGTAGAATCGAAATAAGTCGACTTGCATGAATTTTTTTTTATTCTACATTTGGCTTTAGAATTGCTATATTTACAGGGTGAATAAGAGAAAATTCTAAATAAAATAATAATATTGCAATAAAAAAGTTAAAGCACCAATAGGTACTTGGCTTTCGGATTGAGCTAAGTACAAAAGCTGAATGCGCGCTGACTACCAACTGCTTACATTTCCAACTTTCGCGAGCCACAAAGCGCGTGCCTTATTGTATGCGTGTAATAACATAATTTACTACCTGTTACATATTATTATTATGTTTAGACATCTCTTTATGGATCGGACACAAGCGCTGTGAATGCGCACGCCAACTGAAAACGAAAATTTCTCCACGACGAATAATTTATCATTGATGAGGGAAATACTCCTCAAATGGGCACAATTCTACAAATAAGGCATAGAAGTACACCAAGATTTAATGTTTAACGTTTCATATCGCCAATCCTATTGAGCATGAGGTGACAAGCGATCAACCTATAAACATCTATCCATCTTTCAACTATAGGGCGACCAGTGGCACCCAAACATCGATTCGCGAACCACTCGCTCTGAGGACTTTTTTTGTCGCCTTTTCCTTCTTTCGGCTTACAACAGCCAGATGGTGACTAAAGGACTTAATATTTTAACCTTTTCGTTAGCGTACTTAACAGTAGCTTAATAAAACAGTATTAAGTAATACTGATCTTTATAATTTTGCATTGGGCATAAATCAAATGTATGTAAATATGTTTAATACAAATGAAAAGTTTTAATTAGACTTTGCATTTACACATCACTCAATGAATTTCTCTATACCAAATTATAAGATACCCTAAAATTTCGGAAATGAAACGTCATTATAAATAAGACGAAATGTTTTTATTTCACTCGAATCTGGTCTTAAATCTACTCAAGTATTTTAAAACAATGAAACATTCAACCTAGACCCTGGTTGATAAAATGTTAGGAACCGCTGCTACGAGCATCGTTGACGTCTAATCTTTCCGTAGAAGTGAAACGGGGCCTATAACGCATTTATTACAATGAAATACGGACTACGGGAAGTAGTTTGCGATGTGTGTAGGATAACAAGATGAAAAATTCCTTATTCGTAAGGCTGATTACGTCAATCCCGCATAACTAAAATACCGATTATAGGAAGCATTTACTCAGATGTTTACTAATTAGCAATTTTATCAAGAATAAACTTTAGTGTCTGTCTTCGTTTCAATACGAAGATCGCTTTACCAAAAATGGTGTTTTGTGTAATTGATCTCATGAATACTTTATGTCGGCTCGCTTTGAACGCGTGGCGTGGACTATCAGGCTGTTCAGTATACTTATTTACTTTTTGTTTAATTTATCTTTTATTGTCGACCCGCGTGGTGTAGTGGTTACCACGCCAGTCCGCCATTCGAGGGGCCCCGGGTTCGATCCACAGCAAATAAAAAATTAAAAAAATAAATTTAAATATCTGTTCCCGGTCAGGGCGTTTGTGTAATTGTTTTTGTGTGTTTCCATGGCACCCACGACCTAGAGAATCGTAGTGTGGGGCTATGAGTGTGAAGCGTTATTTATTTATTATTAATTCTCTTTTACCTTGTCTTTTATTATTATAGAATAAAATTTGAATGTCGTGTATGTATCTTCAACCATATTCGTATTATTTCATATTATTAATGCATTTTCGTTCATAATGCAACAAGTACGATAATGATATTGTATAGTAGGTGCATGGGACACTGTTGCATTAAATTTGTTGCGATGTTAATTACCTACATGTTGGCGCATACTTTATGATGCAATAAAACGGTTAATAAGTGTAGGAAGCTAGAAGCATTCTGGGTAATGCTATACTAATGCAGTTAGGATATTTATTTGTCTATGAAGATGACGTACATAATTAGAAGTTATAAAGTTGCATCTTTATTATGCGGAAGTGATTTTTTTGATCATCTTATTTCAAAATGGGAGAACTTTTAGTTACTTTAATTTTAGAATGTGCTCGATATAGCTAAACGCAGACTGTTACTATTATTTCTATGTGGTATTAGATTAAATTTTCTATGAA
This sequence comes from Noctuana haematospila, assembly GCA_018231265.1. Classification (NCBI taxonomy): domain Eukaryota; kingdom Metazoa; phylum Arthropoda; class Insecta; order Lepidoptera; family Hesperiidae; genus Noctuana; species Noctuana haematospila. The sequence continues at coordinate 11,477 of DWQL01000675.1, read as the reverse complement.
ACCGTGGGCGTCCTATTCAACACTTGATACAGCTGAACTAAATATTAGTTATAGTAAATCGATTCAAGTAGGTACGGATATGAGCACTCGTTACGATTTCAAGACTGAACAAGCTCTCAAAGCGCGATCCTATTGAGCTCAGGAATATCAGATCTCGGTATAATTCAATGGAGCGAATGTTTATTTTGCGCTGATCCAGACTTGCGTGAACGCAAATCGAACGCCGGTTCGAGTTTCAAGTCTGGTGCGTTTGAGGCGTTTATTTTGTCGCCAATATTGTCGCGTGATTGATTCGGTTTATTTTAAGCGCTTACAAGTTATTACTGCTGCGGTAACTAGGCTATTTGCATACAAATAATTACACATTTCGCTGGCAATAGACATCGTAAAAAATTAAGTGGTTAGCGGTTACCGACTGTCCAGCAAATATCAAAGTTGTTTGCTTGTACAAATAATTATGTATTGAAATAAAGAACTTGAGAAACATTTGTCGAGTCGAGGGCTTCAAGTTGAAGATTCTTATAATAGGAATGTTACCGTTAATGCGCCGTAAGTGGTATAAAAAACTTAAGATCGATGCGAAATTAAAGAGCGCTTAGTGTACGGTTTTTTCATTCCAATTTCAAATTAATACTGACGTTACATGCGCTCAAGAATAAAATTATTTGTACAGATAATCACGTATTACCAATTTAAACGCAATTGTAAAACAATTTTCCATTGCGTTCCCTGAGCGTGTAAACTTAATTGAATAGTTAAATGCGATCTATTTATGACAATGCGCTATTCCGGTCGCTGTCTGATGAAGATTAATGATGACTTTGAATGACTTATTTTAAAGTGTTAAACTAATGATTGCATTTGATTATTCTGTTATACTTTGTGTAATAATATAACCTAGTTGCGTCTTAAACAATCTACAATGATTACTTTACTTTTTAAGCTAATTAAGTGCAGGTAAATCAATCAATCAATAAATAATTTATTTGCAAGAACATAGATTTGTACAATTTTATTTTATAGTTTAAATAATAGTGCTTATGTCCTATTATTTCAGGCAAATAATTCCAATAAGACTACAATGTTATTGCATCATAAAACATTTAAATATGTGCGTAGTTAAAATAAACACGATTTAATAAATTGAGTAAATGAAAATAATCATGAACTATATCTATAAAAATAAGCTCTAATAAGATTAGATACATTAGATACCTATTAACATACATATTTCATCGCCTTGATTGAAATTGGTTAGTTACAGAGACTTCTCCAACGTAACCTACAATTCCTAGACCCAGAACAGTAAACAAAGTTAATATATGACCCAACACTAAGCTCCTTTCTCAGAAATTTCAAAGACTTCATATAATGTATTAAGACATAAATCACATTACTAACGAGGCTATTATTAACGTAAAAACAGTCTGAACTGTACTTGCCATTTTAATGCACAGAACACCAATAAAACTCAGAAGCTACAAATTATAGAAACAGGCAGCTGTAGGCTACATGACTAGCGCGTACCTTCGGCTTTTATCACTTCATAAATGGTTTATGCTTCACGGCAAAAGGAAAATTCAAACCCTGTTTTATGTTAATCACGTGATAAACGAATATGTAGTGTTTGTTAGTAAGGTTCGAAAATTTGTCTTTTATGTAGTATTGTTACTTGTTATAATACCTACAGAAGTAAATGTTGAATACAGACTCTAAATAAAGGCAATACACAGAGTGTTATTGACTTAGTAAAAACATGTTATCGGGCAACTGAAACTCATTCAGAGATTTATGTATGTATGTGACCTCTGGCTAACTTAGCTAACGTAAACTGAATGGCATTAAGATTCTAGTAAACAGCATTAAGATTCCATAATAGGCCCGCCGATTTTAACACATATTTAGGTAGGCTAAGAGAACACTAAAATATGTTCTTAATGATAAAAAAAATACATTCGAATCCAAAATATGTTTCTACCAATTATGTACCAATTATAATTTAATGGGTTGCGTAGACCATTTAAAAGTTGGCCTGCTTTCCGATTTGCTTTCTTTGACAATCCTTGAACGGACTATTGATGTTCAGTGCTCAGTTGACATCACGCTGATCGCATGCAACTTCCTCATAAATATCCATAAAAATGATAGAAAATAAGCTATTAACATGACGAATTGCAACGGCCATTGGTTTCACATTATCTGTACGAGTTAATTAACTCGTATATCTGTCACTTAACCACCGTTTTTCATAGGTTTGTGCTAATATTGTAATTATGGTCGTAAACTACAAAACCACTTCATTAATCGCTCTCTTTAATTCCATGCTAAGTAATTTATTGAGTTCTCTTCTTCTCAGTTTGATCGATCATAATTTTTATACTATAGGTACATATTTGCAATATAAGTTTTTTTTACTGTGCTCACAACAGGAGACCCTAACTAAGAAAGTTATGAAAACATGAAATAATAAACACGCAATTCAAACTATTTATAACTTTAATATTGAAATTTTTAAATTTTTACAAAATATTTTGAACTATCGTAGTCTAGCACTACGCTATATATTTAATAAGTATAGTAGGTAGTCTAGTAAACCAAGATAACCGACGTAGTTAAAACCCTGAGATCATCAAAAAATACCTAAACTTTCATTCAAATATAAAACTCACTGCTTCTGTTAATTTGTTAAATCTACAAAAAGTACCGAGGCATAAGTCAGCTATTTTAAAACTGCTTCACGTTCAAATCCCCCCACTAGGCTTAACTGAGTACCATGGACACATATAAAGTGAATTTCAGAAAAAACCCAAACCGAGTTCAATTCATCATTTAATTTCTGCCCCGCCGCGAACCAAACCCAGGACCCTTCGAATGGTGAACCGGCATCACAGTACAAGGTTACATTTTAACAATAATGACACAGCTTTATGACGTAGCAATGCTGGCAATCATCACTAACACCTCGGGCGCCATCTTCCGTATTTATCGCTCTGATTATGCGTTCAGGTTGAACAAACAGTTGTACTGCGGTTCTCCGTTTTTATTTGAATTCTTGTTTATTGCAAGTGGCAAATAGACGTGCCTTTGCGCATATTTTAATAATGAGCAACTTTTTATCTGACAGCGAGCTTCTAGAGGAAGGCTATTCTGAACTATTTACTTAGTTCTTTATTTGATATACCGTTATAATTTGTCTTTTATTAAATACTTGCCTACTTGTTAGTAAGTTTTAAAGGAAGATTTAGATTTAAGCTGTGGAGATTCCCCCACAAATGAACTTCACTTGGTCCAAATTCACTGATTGTGTTAAACGCTGAAATAAAAGTAACTATACATAACAGTGATAAATCTTGAAACTTTGTCTAGGAAATGGGCCATGAAACTGACTTAAAATAGAAATTTTATTGTCTCTTTTACTATTGTTTATATTACTTTAATAGTAATTTCTGTTTCAACAGAAGCTACATTACCCAATCTGATAAGGATAAAGGAATACAGATTAAAATCTTGTATTATAACATAGTTTCATCTAAGACATGACTTGATATAATCTGAGCTGTCAGTAACTTGTTAAGATGTTGAGATGTAAAGTGATGCATTGTTTTATTGATGGACCGATCGATGAATTTATGTGATAAGAAGACATTCGTATTTAGTAGTTACGTTAAGCGCGTAAACCCTGTTGGGGAAGAAATTAAGGGAGCTACAATTTCAGCAACCTCTGGGGCTGTCGGAATTCGGATGGTTGATCGCTAGGATCAATATTACATACTTAGCACTCATTACTTCTTTTAATCATTACTTCTTCCATGCCTTCGAAGGGCACGTTGTCGATCCCGGTTATTATTGATAGATAAGTCGTTAAACTTGGTCGGTGGCCCTTTGGGCGGTTTGACAACATATGATTTGACAACCCATGTGGTGTAGTGGTTACCACGCCAGTCCACCATTCGAAGGTTCCCGGGTTCGATTCTCGGTGAGGCAGAATTTAAGTGATGAATTTATATTTCTATTCCGGGTCTGGGTGTTTGTATATTTGTCTTTGTGTGTGTCCATTGTCCATGGTACCCACAACACAGGGAATCCTAGAGTAGGGCTGTGAGTGTGAAGCGTTTATGATACGGGTGGGCCCGTAATAATGTTCACACGGCAAAACTCAATCTGTATTTTAAAATGTATGTGTTAAGCATTCAAACAAGTAACAGTATTTATTAAAAGAAATGACGACCTGACATGCGTACATGAAGCCAAACATAAGTTGTTAAGTACATACGTACATCAAATATTGAATGAATACATTGTATAGAAGACAAGCAAAAACAATGTCTGAAGTTGTGTATTTTGCATTATTGATTCAACAATGGCCAAAAAAACTTGATGGACACTTGAAATATAACAGAATTTTTTTATGAATTAAAACGTGGACAAAATCTATGTACCGAATACATTTAAAAATAGTTTTTATAAATACTTTATCAAATATGCATAACGGGATCAACTTATGGTAAGCTGTATGGCTTCGTAGTAATTTCTTTTTTATTGCAAATGTTTAGCAAACCATTATAATATGAAATGTGGCTATAAGTAGTATTTCTTCTTCAGGTATTGTCATTTGATTAAGATATTTTGATCTGTTTGATCCAAGATATTATCTATGGTTATTTAATAACAGATTTGATTTTGTTTACATTCATTTATTTAATTGAACTCTTCTAGCCGCACAGGCATTGAGGAATTGCTCTGAATGTTGTGTTCTTAGAAGTCATCAAAGTAAATAAATAAATAAGTCCCACAGGATCACCCGCGAGTTGATTGGACTGCCTCCAGCGGTTTCTACATGTCCACCGTATAATTTCTAACGGTCGGAAATGTTATGGCATGTACGTAACACTTGGAACACAGTATAAGAATACTAATCCTTACTTTGTGCTTGTAACTTAGACATTACAAGCAATGTTCATTCAAATGCGTTGAGAATAATGCTGTATCGATTGCCGTTTAGTTAAGAATAAACGCTTATAATAATTTTTAATGTTTATTTAAGAGATGTAATATAATAATACTAGCGACCCGCCACGGCTTCACACGGGTGCAATGCTGATACTAACTACACTACAGAAAAACTGTGAACGTTTATACATATAAACCTTCCTGTTCAATCACTCTATTAAGAGAAACAGCATCAAAATCCGTTGCGTAGTTTTAAAGATTTAAGCATACATAGAGATATAGGGACAGAGAAACCGACTTTGTTTTATACTATGTAGTGAAGCATATTGTTAATTAAATACCCACCTTAATTAATACTAAGCAACATATAAATCGATCAACATACAAAAATAGAACGTATTAAAAGAAATATTACATTAAAAGAACAGTAATTATAAAATGTTGCATCATCGGTTAGTTCTTACTTAGTAACAGAATTCAAAAAGGGAGGAGCTACTCAAATCGACTGTATTTTTTTTATGTTTGTTACCTCATAACTTTTTACTAGGTGAACCGATTTTGATGATTTTTTTTTTTTAATTTGAAAGCTGGTGTTTCCGGTGCGGACCCATTGCAATTTGGTTCAATTCTCACAATGGCATCCATGAGAGAACCACTGAAGTAATTTTTTTGGCAACAGTTGCCTCTATAATTATTAAAAAGATTAAAAGTTGACAAAAAATAAAACCTAAGTAAATGCTTGTTTTACACATTACAGGTTTCCGGTAGAAAAGAGACATGTCCCAGAAAGCATACGACATATATGGATTGTAGCAACATCCAGCACCATATAAGTTTCCAAGATTGACAAGTTTGACAACGCGATTGTAATCTATCAGTCTAGTGAACTTTTTGCTTCACTTAATGTTTATCATCGTATACCTATGGGATTTGCATGTCACTTAGCACTTACCTAGTTTGTAGAATCTTCGTTACATTTACATAATTTTTTATCATATAAATGTGTCGGTATCAAACTAGTAAAGCTTACAAATTGTAAATTGTAGATCTACCAATGCATATATTTACGACCTCACACAGGATCTCACTCCTACCTCAGGGTGGATGTGGGTATTCATGGGAACCGTGGGTCGCATTGACCACAGAACATCGGGCCTACACACTCATATTTATAATAAAAAACATTGTAAAAAATTTTTTTATACAAAATCTTTACCTATTTATTATAATATATAGGCACATAAATGAAATTATATTATGTATAAATGAAAAATCAATTAAAAATTCAAACAACTTTGAAGTCCTTTTGAAAAATTCAAAACACTTCTGCTCGTGTTAAATTAAGTATAAGATCTGCATGTTCAACGTATTTGTATACAGTGAAAGAATTACAGAGAGAGAGGTATTTAGAGGTAATTAGATTAATGGCACGTACACGACATAACTCTTACAAGTTACAATTTTGACGTAAAAGCAATAGATCTGCTCTTGGCATCTCCAGCGGGAATGTCATAATTTGCTGTTGCAACGCACATCTCTACGTTTTCTTGTTGGATTCGAAAGAAACTATAATACGACGAAGGGTGTGTCATACGCGGTAGCTGTCAGTGGTTAGGTTAGGTTTGGTTGTATCTGTGGTACTGTCAGGTTTGAAAAAGGAATTATTTTACTCTGCTTCATTAGAACAATAAATAGAAGAAATTCAACATTTTTTTTATAACAGCAATAAATAATTTATATCGTACACCATGATTTAAAAATATAAATAGGCATTATATTTAATACAAGGAGGAGTAGTACATCTTAGCCTTATCCCTAAATGAGGGATCACAATTGATAGAGCTGACATTTAATAATAATTTAAGTTGCAATGACCATTATGATTTCAATTGTCGTTTAAAACGGTGTTTATTGTAAAAATGTTGCTTACCATAAACCGGCAAGGCTCGATATCACCACTCGATATGGCTTCCAAACACTTAGTAAAGTATGACTGTGGACACCAGAATGTCTTTACAATACGAACAAAATTAATTGCTTTATAAAGTCTATCACTATTAGGGACCATTAAGCTACTTTCAAAATTTCAATAGAGCACGTTCGGATATAAAAACGTTTACTGGATCGGAACCCAGCGTGTGTCCAGTTTCCTCTAGTCACTAGTATTAACAATACATTTGTCATCAATTTCAGATTGCAAAGTATCTAAGACGCGACTCATTTTGGTTTTCTGTGTCATTCATAAAGTACTGAAAGTCCGGCGATTTGGTATGACGCGACATCTCATATACGACCGAATGTGCTTATAGTGGCCCTAATCGACATTTTCTCTAGGTTGGCACCATAACCTCACTTTTAAATGGTTAAAAATTAAACAACGTCATAAAGTCCACCTAAAAATCATACTACGAAAGGCATGACACTTGTATATAATAGTTGAGTAAAGAAAATGTAATGGTATACAAAATTGACAGACTGAAATTCCCTTATTGCTGGGTTAAACGAGACGGCTCGAGGCCAAGCGTTTAGCCCACCAAGACTTATCGTGTTCATGCGAGCTGTCTCATTAAAGGCATGCTAGTCTGCTACCACAGACTGCAGTAGTAATTGAATTCTCAAAACAATTTGTTAGAAACGCTTGTCTAACTTGTCACGATAATGAGAAACGTTCATGCAATTGAGTAATACATATAATCTGGTGCACAGATAGGGTGAGTGGTACAACTCGACGTAAGCGTACAAGTTAATGTATGTGCAAGTACAATAATCATAATTGTAACTCGTGTTACGAAAAATACGGACTTCAAAGTGGTCGCGCATATGCTTAAATTTAAGACTTATATGGTTTTCTCATGGATGCCGTTGTCAGAACTGGACCAACTTGAAATGGGACCAAACGGGAAGCATCAGATTTCAAATAAAAAATATCATCTAAATCCGTTCACCCAGTCGAAAGTTATGAGGTAATAATCATAAAAAAATACAGTCGAAATGAGAACCTTCTCAGTTTTTTGTAAGTCGGTTAATAATAAAAATGTAGATTGGTTTCAGCAAGAGTTTAAATATATATTGCCGCTCATCCAATACTATGTAAATATATTGCATGCGAACGATTCTATGGTCATAAGTAGATAGTCAAGTGTAGTATTTACATACTTCAAATGAAATCTTAATACAAAAAAAACAATACAAATTACTTACAAAACGAGTAAGTATACCCAATTTTGTCTTCTCCACATTTTTCTCTGCTTAACCACAGTAAGCAGGTTAATGCGTCTAAACTTAAAAAATGTCTTACAAAAACACACCTTTTACAGACGGTTATTAATACAGCCTTTTACAGACGGCATAACTCTTCTAAATAGAGTAATATTTTAACCGCATTTGTACAAGAAGGAAACTCAACAAATACAGCTTTACATCAGCCACTCACACGTCCTATCAGTGTCTTATTAGAAAAGTATTACAAAGAGTATTTATGATGGAACTTGTTGCACGATATCTTTTTGTAGTCACGGCACTTTTTCCGATATTCGCGTGAAGCACACCTACCTAGTTTCTCGACAGACTTACCGTGAACGTTTTTACAATCTCATACAAATACATTTGTAGATAAAATAATTGTAGGTACATAATAATATTATATAAATACAGGAATTAAAACTATATCATAGAGAATTATACATAAATTAAAACTTTTTTTTTATTATTTATACCTACTCGAAAATTGCGTTAAAAATTTTTTTATTGATATAATTTGGATTATACCTGTTGCAACAATGTTATGTTCTGTTATTTTATTTTATTACATCTCTATGTATGCATTTAATAGCGTTATCTGAAGAACGAAACAAAAATGTCACTCAAAATGGAGTCTCAAACTTGAGTTTACTTTATCAAATACGGGCCTCCGTGCTGCAATAACTTACCCAAAGGTGTTTACTGCATCGATATTAATAAAGGTTACTATTTACTGTAACGACCAATAAAATTCTTCACTCGATACATTACCCTTATCGCATATAAGCCATTGACGTGTAAAAAATTATTGAAGAAATACCGATAAATAAATCGAGTCAATGCAGTGCGCGTGTTTATCCGGCGTTTTAATTAATTGCCTATTGTAATCAGCGTTTTGTTGCTATTGTGTTTTGTTAAATATTTTTTTATAAAAATTTTAAACAATTAATCTATATTATAGCGGATATCGATAGCTTAATCGTATTATTAGAATTGTTGTTTGTTTAAAATATGGGTTTTAATTCTGATAGTATCACGAAACAAATAATCTTATATAGGTACCAGAGCCTAGCTAAGTTACATACGCTTCGATAGTGGTTTTGTCGATTGTTTTAAATGATTCGCCTGACTATAGACTGTTATGTCAATCCCATACGTTTTCTATCACTCCGTTAGCGTTAATCAAATAGAAAGGAATGTTGGCTAGACCATCAGTAGTTGAATATTTAGGTAGCTAAGCAACTTTGTCGATGACATCTGTTGCGGACTTCAGTGTCCATAAATCTTTAGGGTTCCGCACCAAAATGGTGCCAAACGTGGCAATATTACAAAAACTCTCCTCTGCTCTCTGTCCATCTGCCACAGGATATTTTCTTTGAAATTACAACAGACAAATCATACATTATGTCAAAATTATAACCCATAAGTGAGTTACAAATGAGTTTTCCTTAACAATAATTAATATTACCTTAAAAGAAAACAAGAAAATCCTTGCGTATTTGCGAAAGATACAAATTCTTTTCTTGCTGTGGTACGACGTCCTTCAAATGACTCTAACTCGCTCTTAACCGTATTTTACAGCACAGTTAATCGGCCACGGTGCCCCACTTATAGACAGTCTTTTATTTTGGATTCGCTCTCGTTGTGGTCACTTAGTTCTGCCAAATTTTCGCACGCATACACATTTCTCAGTGCGAATCTTTTAATCGTGTTTCTCGGCATCTATTCAGGCTTTTTGTTACATAAAAATGAGGTAATTGAGCTCCCTTTGTATAAAAAGTAAACGAGAGCTGATTTGTCTGCTAAGTGATTTACTGCTAAAATGTTGTAGGATTTTTTCTTAAGGTCTTAGTGTAGAATGTGATTAAACAGCTGACTGTCTACCTTCGAATTTGTCTCTACGGCATTACATACTTAAAACGTTGGCAGGAGACCTTTTAATAATGTTAATTGGTTGCAATCGAGCATGCAGGCTACTTGGTGTTAAATGGTCAGTGCAACCCATAGACACCCACGCTCAACCTTAAATAGGAGATGTCCTATTTGAGGTCGTAAACGTGGAAATGTAGACATAAGGATGGGTCTCAAATAAATTGTCTCGTAATCGTAAGAGTGATCGTCTACTCGTTTTTATAAACGTTTTTCATATACTTGTTATATTCGTTGCGTGACCAGCTAACGTCCCCATCAGTCGTAGCTCGATTATATGCGCTTACATTGAGCAACCGTAATGAAATTTAATCACCTCAATTTGTTAATAAAGTATGTTCCCTTTGAAGTATTTTTTTATCGTAAACTAGCTGCCAACGCTGGCTTCGCACGGGTGTTCTAGTGAATTTGTTTTTTGATGGAAGATACTGAACGTCAATCTGTCAATTCTGTCTCCCTATTGCACTTTTATATGGAGATTTTTAACCCAAATTTTCACTTTTCCGTTAAATTTTCTCAATTTTTTTACAGGTACAATCCTTGTCCCGATCATAACAAATACAATAAAAAAAGAATTAACTTATAAATATATAATATAAATTAACTAAGAGAGATAAAAATCTATAAATGCATCCAACTTATTGTGCAGCACTAAAATTAAGACTGATCGGGTGTGCTTTGCAATCGCAATGCAATCGGATTGTAGCAGAATAGACATCCTAAAATACTTCAGTGTGTGACTGAGTAGTTAACGACTCTTTGGCTAAAACAACCTCACGTTTGTAATGTATATCAGCTTTATTATTATAAATTTCCTAATTTTAATTATCGCCTTGGAAATAAATTTCAACATTAAATTAACTTGATTAATGTTTAATAGTTACGGGTACGTTAGTATCAGAATAACCAGTAATTATAGAACATTTATTGTTTAGAACTGATTTGTATCGCTTAGTAGGTACCCCATGATCATCTCGGTAACAGTATTCAAACGTTATTATAAGACAAATGAGCAAATTATACGAAGATTGCGTCTTCAACTATAACTGTTATTCCTGTAGAATAAGGTGCAGATTTGTTTGAACTTGTTCGTTCAGATTAAGATATTAAACTTCTGTTTGCATTGAGAAATTCTAGTAATTAAGACAAATGAAGGGAGGTTATTATTAACCTAGTAACTTCTTTATCTATTCTTTTTTTTTATCTATATTATTATATCTATCTTATATTATTATTATATTATTATATCTATATTATCTAAATTATTTATCTATATTATTAGCGACACAGTTTATACTACTGCCACTGTTTACAACTTTCTCAACATGTTTATATGTTTTTGTATAAATAAATAAATA
>DWQL01000674.1:0-13930 GCA_018231265.1 Noctuana haematospila | reverse complement strand
CTGTTATCTGTCGATAACAACCGGGACCGACGGCTTAACGTGCCCTCCGAAGCACGGAAGCGCGCATGAAATTAGCCTCTAGCGGTCACCCATCCGGGCATCGGCCGCGCCCGTCGTTAGGAGGAGTTCAGTGACATACACACGCACATAAGAAATATATATATATATAAAGATTATAAAGAGGAAAGATTTGATTGTTTGTTTGTTTGTATTGAAAAGGCTCCGAAACTACAGGACCGATTTAAAAAATTCTTTTTGTATATTATTAATTATTATGATAGCGACATTCATGCTCCTATTCATGTTCCTATTCTTTACGCGGGTGAAACCGCTTGACACAGCTAGTCACTAAATAGAATTAATTTTTCCCACATAATAACCGTTCACAGTTCGCGCAGTGTTGCCTTCATAATTAAGAGAAATGTTGCCGAGACAATTAACACGTTATGGTGCAGTGTGGTCACAGGTTCAACGAGATGTAACGGTAGCTGTCCCACATAATTGGTGACAGGTGTGGGAAGTGTAATCGAAGGCCGAGACTGCATTATTGAAATCGGTTAAAAAATGAGTACCTATAAAAAGTTGCAAGAACAAGTCTCTGGTCTTCCGTAAACAATAAAGAATTACACAACCACCGTAATCCGACAAGCGGTCGTTAATCCGCTAAAAGAAGCCTTATGCTACCTTAAAAATATATATTATCTTTATATATAAGTAATACGCAGAAGAAAATAAACAAAACACACAAAAGATATGTGGCAAGTGCTATAAAAGTTCTCAAAGGGCATGTTAAGTTCACCAACTCGCACTTGGCCAGTGTGGTGGACTGTGGCATATTTACCTGTGACTAGCAGTGACCCTTGATCACCTGTGCCCAGCAGTGGGAATGGGTTGACGATGAGACTAGCCATGGCAATGTCCGTTTACAGTTTTAAAACTTTTAAGCCAATGACATATTACCTACTAGCTGTGTCCCGCGGTTTCACCCGCGCTAAAAAAGTTTTCCCAACATCCTCTCCGCTCCTGTTGATTGTAGCGTGATGAAAAGTATACTACAACCAGCTCAGGAGTATGAAAAAAAATTGTACCAAGTTTCGTTAAAATCCGTCGAGTAGTTTTTGTTTCTATAACGGTTATACAGACAGACAGACAGGCAACTTAACTGATTGCATTTTTGACATCAGTATCGATCCCTAATCACCCCCTGATAGTTTGGAAATATATTTCATGTACAGAATTGACCTCTCTACTCATTTATTATAAGTATAGATAGATAGCAACATTATAATTATCTGATTTTTATTTTTATATATTTTATATATTTAATTACTAATGAAAAAATAATTGAATACCAGAATTTTAAAAAGCTAGTCAACTACGGAAATTTAACATCAAAAAGTTTTTGTATAAAAGTATACAGAATTATGGTGATCTGATAAATAATGTGTTGTGTACAGGCGCAAGGTCAATTGGGCATGTTGCTGGCCGCACAGGCCCACGCCGGACTCGAGCCGCCGCCCAGACGCAAGCGCAGAGCTGCAGAGAGGCATTAAAGCGCCCCGGGGCACTGGAGTGACGAGGGGCAATGTGGGGTGACGAGGGGCGATGTGGAGTGACGAGCTGTGCCTGTGTGGAGTGAAGAAGAAAATGTGGAATGACACGGGCGCACTATGGCTTGAAGTGGGGCAGCGTAGGGGCAATGAGCGATGTAGGGTTGTGGTGGAGTAATGTGGAATAAAGAAATTGGAGTACCGTGGAGGAGTATAGTAATAAGGGACCGTTTGGAATAACAAGGAACAAAGAAATACAGACGAATTGAGAGCCTCCTCCTTTTTAAATCTGTCGATAATGTTTTTACTATTAAATTTTATCTATTTATATATTATTTGGGAATTGATTGTGTTTATTGCTTTTACTTCAGCAGCCCGGTGATGATTTGTCCGCTTATTTCTGATGAGTATTTAGTTGTTATTACAATAATTATGAGAGACCTAGAATAAATTGTAAAAAAGATCATTTGTTTATTATTATTGTAGCTACCAAAGAGGCCAACGTAAAATAGAAAATTTTATGCAATTAATAAAATTATTTACTTAACCTTTTTTTCCCTCTAAGCATGGACCCCAATACGGGAAGAAATATTCTATTTTATCATTTATTTTGTACGTTAATATTTATTGTTTCTTTCGGTACATAACTTATTCTTTATATTTCTTTCGAAATATTTTTACAACTTATAATTTTTTTGTAAGTCAATATTTCTTTCTGTAAGCTAAATATTTCTCTCCGTAAGGTAATTTCGGGATAACCCCAGTTAAAAGTAAAACAGTAGCTGGTTTAGGAGAATGAAATAAAATCACAAAATCGGCTATAATATACACTTTACTTAATCTTACATACAACCTTTACACGAGAGCAATCACGATGAACTTTACCATTAACATTACACAAAATGATTCCAATATATAAATATGTTACTTGCACTATCCGATAGATGGCGTTCAATCGCTCCGACATCCTAAACGCGTATATACAAGCTAAATACTTATAGATCTTACAGAGATCTCCACTTAATACTAATCTTGAGTAAGCTATCCAAATGTATTACAAATGCTTGCTACGGTTCATAATTTTAAGAGATAACGTACACACGGAGCCTGCATCACGGACATGGGGCCACTGATGACATATTAAACTCCCTATTTCCTTCATTTCCCTATAAATAATAAGGCTATGATAAAATTTAATCTTGCCACTAAGCATGATAAAAAACGTGCATTTTTAAAAATCGAAGCATTCAAATTATATTTAGCGGCCGTCGACCCGCTAACTTCACGACAATGTCGAGAACAGATACAAAACTTTAACTGCTAACTTCATTTCGCTTCCAAATAACATAGTTGGGAAATAGTTCCGACATTTATAATAAGAATCACTGAGTAAACATTATTTTGAGTAAGAATCGAAGCGTTTTACATTTACAGCACATGCGGTTGTTTATTATAATTATAAAATACTAGAAAAAGTTTCAATTGTGAGTGAAATGTTCAGACATCCCGCCATACGCTTTCGGCTTATACAAAGATAAGCGCATGCGCAATTATTGTATAACTTGCGACACTTCGTCACTTTCGAACACCAGAAGGAATCATTCAAAGATAGAAGTGTAAAGCGCACGTCATTTTAGTTCCGTTCAATGTGAGTGAACGAATGAACTGATTCACTCTAGTTACATTCAAAAGTGACGCGAACTTATATCAATGTGAGTGAACGAATGAACGGGTTCACTCGCGAGTTACATTCAAAAGTGACTCAAAATACTTATTCGATTGAATACAAAGTGGTTTTCTGTTACTTACAATTTCCATAATCCGAGTAAGTCGCGTCCAGTAGTTTTTTTAAATATAAAAATTTAGTTCATATGCATAATTTTAGTCCAAAATTTATTCAATAACGCACCGCACTTGATTCTCGCGTGCAAATTTATCAAAATCGGTCTAGCCAAGTCATATTGACGTCAAATCTAGCTTTATCTTATTGTGACCTTATAAAAGCAAACTTAACGTTTCCGTTTATTATAGAAATAATGAAACCTCACTATGATGGCAAGAACTTACTTTATACTATTTAGTTGAGACTTTTAAAATAGTATTTTAGTCAATAATTTTGTATTTTAATCGACACAGAATCAAACTTAGTCGAACATTTGCGAAAGTTTCGTCGAAGAACGGTTATATTTCAAATTAATTTACGTTATTTTTTTATCTAGATTAAGTCCAGCAATTATTTCGTTCTAACAAACATTTTTTTGTATGAAACTGTCTGTTATTTTAATCGTGTTCGTATAACCTCATTTCTTACGAAGCATTAATAATGAATAAAAAAAGTATTTCAGTTATCAAAGTATTTTTAGTTTTTATGTCTATTTTATTAATAAATGAATTGCGTATATTTGCAATGTTTCCACGAGTTTGGACCAAAGTGACAATTGAGTTCAATATTTCGAAAATAACTTGCTAAGATTAAAAAAAATATTTAAGAGCAGCAAGTCTAAAGCTAAACTTCCATTTTTAAGGCATTAAGGTTGCCTAGCTTTAATTTTTTTTGTATAAATCGGTGTATAAATCTCCCATTAAAGAAAGATTTACACCCAGTTGCACGAATCTCCATTAAATTTTATGTCACAAAGTTATCTCGCCACGTCTCTGTTTACCACCTAAGAGAAAGATATTAAGCCTAACGAAGACATTAACTTTAATGAAGCTTCTTGCAATCGGATGTTATCCATTAGCACAAAGAATAATTAACAACAAGTGTGTCGCGTATCATTGCACAAGTTCCGGTGGCGAGTTTCCGCGACTCGCGTTTGAGGTCGCGGCCGAGCTTGAGGTCGAGCTTGAGGTGCGATCACTTGTGTCTCGGCGGCTGCAGGAACAGGTCGAAGCGCTTCAGCGAAGCCATCTCGCGCTCGCAGCTGTCCATACACGACAGGTTGTTCATCGTTCTGTCTTGTAGGAAGAGATTGGATTCTGTGAACAAAGATGAAACGATATTTATAACTAGATGTGCCCAGCGGGTGAAACCGGGTTAAAAAAAAATTTCCCAATATTTCCCTTCACCGCTCTGCTCCTGTTGATTGTGGCGTGATGAAAAGTATACTATAACCAGCTCAGGAGTATGGAAAATAATTGTACCAAGTTTCGTTAAAATCCGTCGAGTAGTTTTTGTTTCTATAACGGTTATACAGACAGACAGACAGGCAGACAGACTGACAGACAGACAAAAATTTTACTGATTGCATTTTTGACATCAGTATCGATCCCTAATCACTACCTGATAGTTATTTTTAAAATATACCTATTTCATGTACAGCATTGACCTCTCTACAGATTTATTATAAGTATAGAAGCAGATAGATAACTGATAAGAATCATTTCGTTCACATTAAAGATTCGTATCAGTGAGTCGGTTCCGTAAAGAGCGACACTCGTCTAATTTCGACCATCGAGTTATAGGTTGGTAGTAGGTACTGCGTGTTTCGAATTAATTATCGATAGAGATTCCAATAGTATGGTATATCATCTATGAACATGTCATATTCGTTTCCTCTGTGTAAAAATACATGGTCATACTCATGACAATCGGTTGAACGGGGCAGAAGTTGCTCTCTCTGCAGCGCCACCTGGTGGCGAGTGATATCAATGAGCATATTATTATACAAACCGTCTCCGTGGAATATATATATATAATATATATCAATTTTCATAATGATAGTTTTTTAGTTCATCGATGACATACAGACAATCATTTTTATATATAGATGGTCTAAAATATTTTTTGGATTAGTGTTCTTATGTACGTTAAATTAAAATACTGAGTGACTAAAGGGATATTGATTCTGGGGAAATAAAACGCTCCTGTTATTTTAACGGCACATTTATTGTTATCAATGAATGGTCCCTTACACGTAAATATAGATTCAATTTTAGGGGGATAATTATTTCATAATTTAATAATAGAAAACTTTATTCGGTACAAATTACACATTAGTAAAAGACACAATATTATAAAAATTATATGCAAATTACAACATCCAAAAATATACTTCTAAAAAGCTTAAACAATTAATAATTATTAGTTGTTTATAATTCATGGACTTAATAAGTTCCCAAGATCTTTGGTGCACTAATCCATTTGTTTGATCACCATTTGCCAAGCAAGAAAAGTATACCCAAAGACAATATTATAAGAAAATAATAAGAATTTGACACAAAAATCATATCACTATTCAAAATATTCATAATTTAAAATAACTGCCTGGCCTCGACCGACGTCGTCATAATAATATGAGAAGAAACAACATTGGTTCCATGTGCACTAAGTACACATATAGAAAACTATTAGAGTTCCGTAAGACATTAATAATACTTTATCAAAATAATATAAAGAGTAAAAGTAGTTTTTGTATGTTTATTGTAAATTATAGGCGTTTTACACCTCTTCCAGAATAGAGAATACATAATACTTTTTTTTTATATTAAGCGCCAGAATAATCTGTACATTTACAAAAAAAAATTATTTACATGTTTGATATTATATTACAGTTTTTTTTGGTTAATTTTAATAGCAATTCGCAATTCACAAAATAAAAATGCAACAATACAAGTACTCATGTAAATTTTGCTATTATCAGGTAAAACTATTAGTCTCTACAAAATAAGGACGGAGATTCTGACATGTCTTACGGAACCCAAAGGCACATTCATGGTGTCTGGAAAATGTGACGAAATGCATAACTGACCGCAGAATGCGAGGAAGATGCTTTGCTATCTTATTATAATTCCTTACAGAAATACAGTGATAGAAAATTAATAATAGTTATGATTACTATCGATACAAGGACTTTTTAATTACTTAATTGTTAGTGGAGGTTCAAGACGTTTATAATATCTATTTTATATTTTAATATAACTTATATTAGTACAGAAGGTTCACAACGTTTGACGCCATTATTTCCCCAAGCCTGACCTCGGGCGGTAGGAAGAACATATGTTATTGGGTTGCCAGTTCGTAATATTATCTTTAATAAGGCACAAAAAATTAATTACTTTTAGGTTCATAATGTATAATAGTTTGTAAAGAACTATAGCAAAATTTTATACAAATAACATTTATAAGTATTTTTGGAGCATGCACTTAGAATTTTGAATAAAACTATATAATGATAAGTAGTACCATAAAATAAATTAAATAATCTTACAACATTTTAAACACGATATTATAAGTTTAACAGAAACGATCAATTGGATAAATTCTTATAAATAATCACAAACTTTACATAATCAAAAAACATGCAATAACTAGGACGATGAATTTAATTCCAATAATAAGACAGTTATAGTATTATTACAGTCTTGAAAAATATAAGCGAATAAGAAAACATATTTTTGTTGGTCAACCCTAATTTAGTAAAAACTATAAACAAAAATTCAGAACGTATAGAATAATTGACTACTAAAACGTTCTTAAAGTTAGTTTACTCACAGTTGTTTGTAGCATATTTTAACATTAAATGTAGTATAACTTTTAAGAAAGAGCTTATGGAGCTACTACATGACAAAGTTAATACTAAAACGGAACGTTTATAAGCTAAAAGAGCTGCCAATATTGTTAAAAAAAATCCAAATTCTTAATTCTTTAATATCCAGGTAGAAAATTAATCACATATAAACGACATTTTCTATAGTACATTTTACGATTTAAGCAATAACTATTAATAACGGGAATGCCTCCACAGTGACTTGAACATTTATGTTTCAAATATGTAGTACATAATATATTATTATGCATGTCCATATTGTCCATGTATGCGCTGCCTCTTATTAATTTTAGATTAGTTAAATGTTAGTTTTTTTTTATTAGTTATCATTTATTGAGCTTTGATTCCTGGCGACCGAGGTAAGGTTGAAAGCAATCAGCGTTGTGTTTGGCGAAAGACACCAATATGACGCCAAAGAACCTTACATGTGAATGGTGGCGGCGGTGTAGCGTGCCTCGCCGCGCCGCCAGCTCCACTGAGATGGTCGGTACTGTCCGAAAAAAGAAACCCGTTATAAAATATTTAAAAAAAAATTACAAGCGAAGTAATGTGTTTATTTCTAAATAGTTACGAGTAGTTTCTACAATGATACGGTGAGATGAATATATAATATATTTGAAGATAGAACAACCTTGATGAGCAGTTGTCCGGAGCGTGTGTGCGGGTTCTTGAACGCGTAGAGCAGCCAGGCGCCGAGGCAGCACACGAGAGTGACTGTGAGCAGCGCGGCCACCACGCCGCCGAGCGGGGAGTGCGCCGCGCGCTCCTGCGACACCGCTCCCGCGCCCGCCCCGTTACCCACCTCCGCGGTCAACTTCGTCTTCTGCACCTCGTCGCTGTTCACTGTCAGACACAACTTACATTAGTACAGGCCAACGACAGGAGAGCCTTAGACCAAATTAACTTTAACTTTAAGAATATTGCTAAATTTGCACCCCACAAATTTAGCAAAAAATCTAATTTCACAAAGCTAGCGAATGCAACGAAATAATGGCCAAAATTACGTGAGACAAACAATGGGGCATAATATAGTATGTTTAACTATTAAAGTCGCAACTTGGTAACATGCAATATACTAAAGATAAATCGATTATATCAAAAAAAATATTAAGGAACTTAGTGGTTTTTTTAGCGTCTAAATATATTTATTTTTATGTTATTGCTCAATCTAAATTCTCGACATTATGATGTATTATTTAGGTTATTATGTTTTATAATTACTACTGTAAAAATGAAATCTGCATCTGCATATTAATGCATTAGTACCCCCTATTAACACCGAGTCATGAGTTCAAAGAAAGATATAAATTAGGTTTTTTATGTCACTATGAAGCTAACAATGTTGTTAATATAAAAAATACTTACTTGTGGTAACAACAGCGTCATGGTAAGTGTTCCCTTGCGTGTCAGTAGTGTAAGCGGTGTTGCTGGTGTCCGAGTGGACGTCCACGTGGTTTGGCGCCGGACAGACAGATCCGTTCGATATGTGTGTTTTATCGCATGCTGCAACAAAGTGTCAAATCAAAGCTAATAAAATTTTATTATTATTAAAATCTTCCATTAGTAAAACCATTATTATTACAATATTTATTTAGTTATCTTCTAATACAATTTATACGATAAACATGCATCTGTTTATCGCAATGTTTTTAATAAATTAGTAAAATACGAAACAAAATGAATTCACGTACACCTGAGAACCCAATCTTGCTTGTTTCTGTCGGTGCCACTCGAACATTTGTTAAGATTTGGACACCACATGCACTGCAAAGTATCAAAAATAAATGTTTAGCTCACTGTAAGCTGTAAACGTTCGTCTTCGTAATATTTTAAGATTCTATACAAAAAGAAACAGCTAATAAACAATTATTATGTAAGACAGAATAATTTTTTTAACCTAGTCTTGTTAAATGTTACCAAATAGTTGTAAATCCAACCAAAAATATGGAAAAAGTAAGAACTTATAAGTTATGGCCAGATTAAGATTAATCCCAACGTTTAATTTTTTTAACACGCTTATATTAGCTTGGGTTGTATATATGTATGTATGTATGTAACAGAATCTTTGAGCTCAATTTGCACCAGTTTTTTACTTAAATGATAAACGTTTATTTTTTAAATCAAAAACATAAAAGTGCAAATTTAACTAGTAAAAGTTAAAAACTAATTTAAGGTACCTAAGTTGTAAAAAAATATTAAAATTAATTTGCTTACGTTAAATCCAGTGTTGTGGTTGGTGCAGGTATCGCAGGTTTTGTACTGCAGGCAGGTGGGCAGCGCGGTCAACTTTAATATAGTATTGTTTGATATTTCGTAGTTCTTAAACGAAACTCGGTGATACTCGTAGATTGTTTTGCGTCTTACATCTAAGAAAATAGATATTAAATTAAAATTAACATACAGATGAATTGATAACCTCATTTTAAAAGTCTGCTATAAATGTGAATCATTTGTAACAAATTTTAAACACTTAGGTATGTAGATTTACTTGACTTATATATACATTAAAAAGCCAAAAAAAAGGCAGTTTAAATAATTATCTTAAAATCATTTCTTAGACTGTATTCATTTATATTTGAATGGTCAACTTTTTTCCTATAAAGTAGAGTATTAAGAGGACTAAGAGGTTTTTTCTCGTGCTCAAGCATACCAAAAAAGGAAACAAAAAAAGTAAAACGATATAAAAAATTACTTACAGAAGAGGATTTTGTCATTGAGATAGGCGTCGCTAATGCCCACTTTGACAGGGTGTTCGCTGTCGTTCATGGACTGCACGGGGATGGGAATGTGCTTGTACGCAAACACGATGTCGCCGTTCTTGTACAGCGTCACCGCAAACGTGAACGTTTTGTTCAGGTCCTCCTGCAGCGTCACATCCTCCCAGAGTACTGTGAACTTCTCGCCTGGGATAAACACAAATTTTTTTTTGCTAAATTTATACAACAAAGTTCGTGTTGGCAGTTATTGTATTTGGAATGTTTTTGAATATCACTAAAACAATTCTTACTAGCCGTATTATTTATTAAAACCCTAATACTCGACAAATAATTCATAGCGGTAAGTCAAAAAGACTTAGAAAACAAAGACACATGACATAATTAAGATACATGACAAATTACAGGAAAATGTGGTCGACAAAATAAACCAGCGTGCCGCTCCTAAAATCCATCCACTGATAAATGATACTGAGAATGGAAGTTGGAAACTAAATCATTTGTTAATAATTTACACAATTAAAATTCCGACGGTCGCCCGTATTGTGTATTAATAAATACGATACTTTTACATATTGCGTTCTACAATGCCAGGGGCGCACATGCCCCTATCATCTTAGATCAGGTAAAGGGCATCGAGTAACGGTTCTAGTTGTTACGCTTTATCAACGTTAATATAAATCTATTAGATAACGACTTCGTACAGTGCAGTGTTCACGAGTGAGCACTGAGCACGGATGCCGCTAGTTGCACCGTAGGTAGCTTTGCATCTAAATTACTAAATAATATCAATTTACCCGTCACTCACAACTGACCGACATTAGCAGTTCCTGTTCATAGCTACGCACAAAGTGAGATCAAAATGAATACCAGGACCAACTTTGAGTTAATCAATGAGAATCAGCGTACTCAGTACATTGAATCTACGGTGAAATCATTGTTGCAATCGGCACATCGCTATTGTCACCTTGACGGGATGCTTCAATTGCTACAATACTCGTATCAATCAATTATATAACCGAGCTCGTCAAACGCGATCGAATTGAGACGGAGAGATGATTAATACGACAATAAAAAAGGACGCTACTAGTTTATTATGATTGTAATACATTCTGGTTCACCTTGTTAAATTTAATATGACATGCTGATTGTTCATTTTTATCTTATTGTCGTTCTTCTAAGAAACATACAATGTATGGCTATCTGATAGGTGAGGTAGTAAGTGGGAAGACAAATTTTTCCCACGCATACTTTGCAGGTTGGTCTAGTACTCGTATCGCGTGTAGGCTGACAAAGGAAATCCTATAAATTTAGCTTCGTAAAGGAGTAATGCTTCCAGCAAAGTGTAATGTTCCGACACCTACAAATAAATGGTTTAATGTCAAAATCATGTTCGTTTGGTTTATTGAAAAAATACTTATTAATATTATTAACATATACCTTCAGATTCATTTGGTGGCGTTATTGTCGAGACGCTATTTTTTCCGTTAAAGGGATAAATAAACAATAGAAATAAAAGTTACTTTGTTTTTATAAACTACAGTACTATAGTACTTTATAAATTTCTTATTGACATATTTAGCAGTCCTTATATAGCATCGCTCCTTTACAAATTTTAATGTCCGTATGTTGAGTCACATACCACAGGGCTTACCTAACTGGTGAGCTCCAGGAAAACTTAGTTATTCATATAAGGCGGAATAAATACGCTGCAGGAAAACACGAGTTTCGTCAATAAATCATTCATTCAATCAGTGTCCAGTTTTCGTACGTACCATCGTCGTAAAGCTTCACCGCGCTGTCGTTGGTGATGGTGGTGTCGAAGTTGCCCATTAGGGGCGCAATGTACTGCGTGGCGGCGAGCCAGTTGTGCACGTGGTCGCCTGTGTAGATGAACCCGCCGGTTGCCACGGTGATGTTGCGCACGTTGTGCCCGTAGAACGGAAAGTCGAATTTCAGCTCAATGACCTGCCACTCATAAAAGAAGCTGAATATTCTCATTAAAGTAATGACAGGCATAGTGACAATATCAAATAATCCAACAGTACCTTAATTTTTATAGTTACACTGGTACAAAAAAAAACGTAAGATAATTATTCGTATAAGCTAATCACAAGAAACGCCTCAAATGTCTTTGTACTCGCAGAAACCTTCCATACCTCACCGCAATATACATTACGCGAACCGATTGGACGATAGCGTATTAATTAAGTTACGTTTCTTAATGTAACTTGAGTAGGGTTTTCCATAAATGCAATTGAGTTATTGGTATTAATTAGATCCGATTAAGAAATTATGGCAAAGCGAAATGGCGGAACGAAAAAATGTTTGAATCCCGATTTTGTTAGCATAAAGTTTTTATTAAAAAAAATCTACAATAAACATAATTATTTTTTTATTATTGTTACTATATATAGAACCTATTACTAATCTACAATTTAATAAGTATATTTTTGCACGGTTATTCGCTTTGTTTACATTTTGAACATCTAATAATAAATCAGACTATAATTCTTTTTTTTAACAGTCAATACAATCCTATCAACATTTCTCTCCAAAACGTGTCACTACTCCAAAAAATTTAAATATTTTGTTAAGCTTACAATAGAATAGTTCAAATATAATGTTAGTCGGTTGGTACTCACGGTAGCGCGCCGATGTGAATTGCTCAGTACGTCGTGAAGTATGGCCTTAGGTTGAGTTATATTCGCCCAGTATTCACTGAAGTATGTCTCGTTACCAATAAAGGTACTGTTATAGAAATCGTGGTTGTCCTGTTATTAAAACGTCTTGTTAACATTTTCTTAAGCTTTTGGTATATATATGTATAAAAAAGGTTCATTCGTAATATATAAATTATTTTATGTGAGTGAACGTTTTTATTGGGTAACGGTTTATAACTTACATAAGTTAAATTGGTCAAGTTTCGTTCCGCTTTGATCGTTTCAGGTGTTTCTTTAAATACGTCATTGATATCTGTAATGACACATTCTATGTTATTGATATTGCAAATACTCTCCGCGTTAAATAAATAAAAACACTATTATTACTTAATAAGTAGATATGTACACTGGCACTGCACAAACTCGTTCGAATAAAAACTACTTGAGGTACCTACTTTTAATGAGCTGCTAAGTCTCCATATAACTTATATGACCAACAAAGATTGCAACATAATAGTGTGATAGCAAGTCAACCAAATGTTTTTAGATTTTTCGTCCATAATAAAGCGTCATTTTATAAACAATATGATTGGAATAAAATGTATAGACATTGTTTATTATTATTACTATTCCCTTACAGATATTGTTTTTTTAAGTATTAAATAAATTGTGAATGGTGTCCGCATGCCAAATGCTTTAATAACTGACCTTCGAAACTGTTCCCGTCAAGAATGCATATCAATAAAGTCAAATTTTATATGATATAATATAATATTACATTATCAGATTCATTGGATAGTATTTAATTCTTGTCACCAGGAACCGTAATGGTTTGATGATGAACATCTAGCTATATGTTGAAAAATATTTTAAAATATCAATTTTACATGAAAAATAGTACAGAAATCAATACTCACTGTCCATATCTGGTATAATGGGATCGCTGACTTTGGGCACGGTTTCGTTCAAATTGATGCGTCTCTGTCCTGTGCCATTGTAGCCTAGCAGCGGCGTCTGGGTTACCACTGCCGGCGGCACGAAGGCTGCTGAAAATGAACTTACTAAATTATCACACATAAATTATTTATTCATTTAAATATATAATATAATATAAAATATATAATTATGATCAACATAATTATATAAGCAAAAATTATGTGTAATTCCACTAAAGAGATTTAATTAGTGACCTTCATTTAATATTATGAATCTGAGACCAACTTCGTACATTGGTGAAAGCCATACGAATCTGTTTAGTTTTTGACATTATCGAGTTCAGACAGACAGCAGATGCAGCGGAGGACTTTATTTTACAACTAGTTGCGCCCCGCGGTTTCACCCGCTTTAAAAAAAATTTCTCAACATTTGTCTTCACTACTCTGCTCCTATTGATTGATTGTAGCGTGATGAAAAGTAGGTATACTATAACCAGCTCAGGACGTGCAGATTACACG
>DWQL01000673.1:0-13937 GCA_018231265.1 Noctuana haematospila | reverse complement strand
ACCCGTATCTCCACTAATCCGCATTGGAGCAGCGTGGTGGAGTATGCTCCAGGCCCTCCCCAGTTGTGGGGAGGGACCCGTGCTCAGCAGTGGGACATAAAAAGGGTTAAAGGCCTATTGTTATAATCATGTTCTGTTTTCTCTAGAATATTTTGGGAATAAAGCATTTTTACTCGTAAATACCGACGGATAATAATATTTTTCTATCATCCGTACTTATTTCGTGATCCGCGACAAGGACCTATTTCTAAAAATAAGCCAAGCACCACTCTCGAGGGAAATCAAGCACCAGTTCGACCTCTCGTCTCTGACTTCCAGTGGATCCCTACCTACCTATTAGCCGATATTTTTATTTGATAGTATGTTATGTACCTACCTACTTATAGGTATTATACCTCGATACTATTTAGAAGTTAAGGTCTTTGAGCAGAACTAACTTCAAGAAACGATTTACAAATATTTAAGATCTATAGATAATAAATTACCTACGTAACCTTACTTTATTAGACTAACTTAACTATACGATTGTTAGTTCCCAATACGCCCACGGAGCGCTGTTCAAAATCCCATACAAAATAGATGACGGATTTGTAAAATGTTCGTGATAGGGTTACAGATTGCATTCACGATTCACGTCCGTTTGCTTAGTAACATTGTCTTCAATCCATATGCCTAGGTATCAATTAGTCCTTCAACGTCAACTGCTGGACATAGGCCTCCCTAGTTGTCGCCACTCCGTCCAAACCTGCGCCTAACGCAAACTTATTAAATTGAAATTCTATGATCTTCAGTAACTCCATCGGGTTCGTAATTTCTAAAACGAAGTGGAGCGAACAGTAGATACAAAAGTGCTGATACCTTGTGAGTGAAACTGGTACTAGTTGACATTCGCTTGACCTTCCGATCACGTGTTGTATTGCTGCAGAGAAATATTAGATGGCACTGACAGCACATTGCTGAATTTATAAAGCTGTCTACAGTAGATAGATGGCGAAGTCATAACGCTGGATGCTCTTTATTTCTACCCCGTGCAATACTGCCGTACACAATATTAATGATTTTAAAAATAAAACCATGAAATACCTAGCTAGTTTATGGACGATTTACCATGTTTCACCTACAATTTCCAATTTAACTTTAAAACAAACGTTATCAAGGACTATTAAAGTATTTTACGGTAGTGATAAGGTATTAAGAAAAAAAAACATTTTACTCTGTGTGTAATTATCTCTATGGCGTCAGTGAATAAATAGTTCGCAAATTTAATGATGCAATAGAACCATAGTTTTGACGTCACTTTAAAGGCTGACGTTATTACTACGCAATTTTCCTGCTAGTCTGAGGAAAATTTAATCTTTGCATACTTTGAAAGGCAAATGGAATTAACAAATAGGATATGTGATAAGGTTTTAAACAAAAAATTAAAGGAACATAAAACCCTTTATTCAAAAATTGTCATAACATTCAACAATGGTAACATTTTATAAATAAGGTACTTTTTATCGAATAAAAAGCTAGTTATGTCATCTATTAATAATTTAATAACATCAAAAATCACTCACAACATTAATAGGCTAGGTAAATGTTGTTTTCATTCAATGTTACATGCTTGTACTCACAATACTCGCAGTTGTATCAACTATTTAATTAATGAGTAATGATGTGTTAAATCCTAATGTCTTGTGGCATTAACATAAATACATAAATAATGGTGATACTGATCGGGTAAGAAATAAGAAGTATTCTCCAGTAATATAATGGAACATTCTTCTTATTTTCTTTTTAAATTTTCCTAAGATGATTTCATTAATTACTTAGTGGCTTCTTTTAGGTACGCAATGAGATCCGCGCGTTCATTGGCTTTCTTCAAGCCAGCGAACACCATCTTGGTTCCAGGGATGTACTTCTTGGGGTTCTCCAAGTATTCAAACAGGGTATCATCATTCCATGTGATACCTGCAAATGAAAGTACCACTTATAAGTATTTTGTCCTAATGTACAGTATATAGTACTGTATTATAATAGTTATAAAGTAACGAAACAGACACTTATTACGGACATGTATCTGTTTTAAATTTATCTTATCTAGATTAGCAACTTGAATCAATTTTATAATCTGTAACTGGAAGTTTGACATGTTATCATAAAATTCCTATACTTAAGTTATCTTGGTATGCCACTATTACATAACAGTTCTTTTAGAAAATACAAAAAATAGTACACACTTAATTCAGATAATAATTAAAATAAGAAAGGGCATGATTCACAGTAGTTTCAGAGTGAAAGTCCCGGTTTAAAGTCTAGTCCCTTCTATGCCGGATCAAGGACTGATAAAAATTGGGGAACAAAACATAAATGACTCCACACTACATGCGGTATCGGCAACGCGTCCCTTCTCGGCCTTCGCGCGTGAATCGCACGCTAAGTGTAGTAAGGTCTTAATACAGAAGCCTTACTATAAAAACATACATTGTTTTTTAACTATGGATTACCATTTAGTTGAAAAAAACAATGTTACTGGTAATGGTAATATGTTACTGATATTATACCAGTAATATATATTTTTATTCAACAGAAAAGTATTATTTTATCTGGTAAATGTGTTGTGTACCAGTATACTTTGTATTTTAAGTGGGAAGTACAGTGAAAACTTAACGTTAAGTGGCTGACTAAATTAGATTTGACTTATAATACATACCCTTGGCTTTGTTGGCATCTGAGTATGAAAAGCCAGCAGCCTGACCAGTCTTGCGGCCAAAGAATCCATGAAGGTTGGGGCCTACTTTATGTTTGCCGCCAGCCTCGACCTGTGGAGAATAGTTTCATACTGTCAATTTATTAAAAATCATTAATATGATGTCTGACTTTAAAAGCATATTTAACTAGGTTAATCGATGGTAAAAAATATCGAATACTATTAAACCAATACTAATTATATATTCTAACACTAATTATAACATTATCTATTTATCCAATAATATTCCAACATAATATGTAATCATTTATCTATTTGCCTTACAAGATAAGGAACAATGTTTTTCGCGCGCATTTGAAGTTCGCTGTTAGAAAAATCATTGAAAAATGTTACAGATAATTAACTTACTATGGAATAGGTTAATACTTACGGTGTGGCATTGAGCACACCGCTGGACGAAGATTTTTTTTCCATTTTCAGCATTACCAGCAGGAACGCCCATCTTGAACTAGAAATAAATTTAAATAATTTTTTTAATTCAAAATTTATAAGAGTGCAAAGAAACAAAAAGAATTGCAATATTCAGTGAGAAAAGAAATTATATAACAGATTGTATAATTTATTGGACGTGATCGATATTTTTAGTTGGAGAACAGAAACCTTCCTTGACCAACCTGTTAAAATAAAAATCCGTTTGGAATAAAACTGTACCTAATGTGTATAATCTATTCAGGGTTATAAATGAGGCCAAGGAAACTATATGCTCAAATCAGTTCAGGATCAATGTCACTGGGAAATTTCAAGGTACAAGTTGCATTACGTAAGCGTGTGTAATAGTTTTAAAAGTGTATTTTTTATACAATAATTAATGCATTAGGCTAAAACTTTAGGTTGTCTAAAGTAATATTAAGGCGATCTTATGGGATTTTAAGAACTATTTGTTTTATAAGGTTATTTTTAAAGGTTAAAATGGGTTGATGGATGAATACTAGGGGAAATACATTATTGTAAATTATAATACAGAAACTGTAATATCTATCATTTTTAGAAATAGTACTTACAATTTACGGTTCAATGAAGTTAAAAATAAATTTTGCACGTCTGCCAAAGCACAAGAGAAGAGACACAAAAAAGATTGTCAAATCAATAGTTACGCACGTTGTCAATCCACCCCGCTCGTGGCGCTGAAATCACACGACTGGAAAATGAATGTATGAACGTAGTTACACAAGAAAATGAATGAAAAGAAAGCAACATTGCCCTCATAAATAATATAATCTCCCCTGTAATAAAGAAAAATAACCTATTTTATACATACATCCTGACTGAATTATTATGATTAAAAAAATAAGATATAATAATTGAATATTTGACGATTGTAGCACTTGGTCACTTTATTACAGAAATTTTGAGTTTGAATCTTATATTCATAATACAAAAACTTACGTAGCTATCTTAACTATGTATTATTGTTATAATATTAGTAGATACTAATTCTAAAAACAGGAGGATTCGCAATGTGGAGAAAAGCCGTATCTGAGATTATATTATGTGGAAGCTTTGCTACTCAACACTACTCATGAGGACTGATATAGTCGCCTCAAATATAAAGCTCAATAAAAAGGTCACGTTACATTTTCCATTGCGTTATAATAATAGGTAATAGTTAAATTAAAAATATTTAATTGAAGGATTTTTGTAAAGTTTGTAACTCCAATAACAATTGAACTTTATTGTGTAGCTGTAAGCCCATAAGGAAACTTTTTTTCAACTCCATGTAAAACTATGAATGAATGATGAATTTTATGACAGCAAATAACTATTATTAGTTTAGATTAGACAGTCATAGACAAGTCAGACTACTTAATCATAAGGCTGTTAGATACGATCCTTTTAATTGTTAATTTATATCGAAATGCCAATTTTTTTAACACGCTTTAGCTTAGCTTAGCCATACCTATTTGTATGTAACGGAATCTATGAAAGTGATTTTAATCATCACAATAATTAAATTAATGTGCCAGACAAAACTATGAGTTTCCAATTAAATAGGATTCGATAAAACAGCTTACTATCTAGCAGAATTGAAAAGTAAATTTGATTTATCTCCCTACCGACGCTCTTCTGTTGACGCTCAAGTCATATATAACAACTTTCCGCCATTCAAAGCTTTCTTCTGTGTGATTTTTGTGTGTGTGTGATTTTTATTGATACCCACCTCATGCCGCCGCCTACCAAATATTATAATAATAAGTATAAAAAGTTTACCGCCCTAAGAACTTTATGATGTGATACAGTATTGTATAATCTAAATGTACTCTGTACATTCCACAGAGTACATTTAGATCCAGGATCTTAGTTGTCAAAAAAAAACAAAAATCATTTTTGCTTTTTTTTGACAATGACAAGACAAGTAGTGACAGCGAAATTACGGAAATTATATTATTATATTTGAGTTTGACTTGACATATTGACATTTGTGATTGTGAATCAGTTTTTTTGTAAGATTTTATTAAATTGTACTTTAAGTTATCGCTATTTATTGTGCTTTTGGTTTTATGAAATAATTTGAACTGACAACGCATAGGCTCCTGAATTATTAGGACTTCAATCTCAGTTTTAAATTATTTTAGTTCGAGTCGTGGCGTGGAAGTGAAATTCATTAAACATACATCATTACGAGATTACGAGACTAATGATTTTAACACCAAGAGAAATTGGTAAGTTTTTTATAGCAAAGATATTTAAAGTTATGTTTGTCTATATATTTTTATATAACATTTTTTGTTACACTTTATTGTTTTCCTTATTAGCAGATGATAACGAGGTTAAGTTAGAGTCTCTAACTAGAAGATATTTTACGGATGTATGTTGAAAAATGGCTAGAGCATCAGTCGTGTTGAGCTTCCATGAGATTCTGTTGCACCATTCGGACGTTGAACTGCTAAAAGGCCCATACTGGCTTAATGATACTATAATCTCATTTTATTTTGAGTACTTAGAGAAAGTGATTTTTACTGAAAGAAATGATTTACTGTTTGTGGCACCTGAAGTGACTCAGTGCATTAAAATGGTGCAAGCTGAAGAAATTAAGATTTTTCTTGAACCGCTATCCATAAACATTAAGAAATATGTGTTTTTTGCGCTAAATGACAATAATTCACCTGACATGGCGGGTGGCTCGCATTGGAGTTTACTAGTTTATTCCAAAATGGAAAACAGTTTCTTTCACCTTGATTCATCGTCTGGGACCAATCACAATGTTGCATGGGATTTTGCAAGTCATTTAATGTCATATTTATCAAAAGAAGGTAAGATATTATTGAATTACTCAACAGCTTTTCCTATCAATTTTGTACCTTTTGTTTCTTGGCTTTAAATGTTTATTGGTTTCAAAATGGAAATAGAACTCACTATTGTTCATCCCCATTAGTAGGACAAAATTTAATATACACAAAAACTTTTTTTAGGGCATATTAATTTTGTGGATAAGGAGTGTTTGCAACAGAGCAATGGCTATGACTGTGGGATTCATGTCATATGCAATACTGAGAGACTTGCAGAACACGCTCAAAATGGAGGCCAGCTAAGTACCTGTGATATGCTGATCAAAATAAATCCTACTGCTAAAAGAAGAGAAATACTTGCAATAGTTCATAACCTTGCAAGTGCTAGGTAAATTATGGTAAAAAATATCTTGGTTGGATGTATCCTGGAGACAGCTATAAGTTTCATGTGGATATTGCTATATATGTAATATTTGGGTGTTATTTTTTTATTTAATTTAATTGTTGATTTCTATACTAAATTTTGTGTTTACTAATGCCATTCATTTAAACAGAAACTGACGGTGTTAGGTATATTACATATTACAAACTAAATCTTACTTACAGATTTTATTCTCTAATGTACCATCAACAGATGACTTTAACTCATAAGCTCCTATTCACAAAATCATCTGTAGCACCAATAAAAATATAGAAATACCCACATCAAACAAAACGAGTATAAAGACAAGGATTAAATTATTATCAACCAATAAATTAACAAGTGACATTGACACTTTTGTTCCCATATTAAGAGTATTTTCAAAAGGCCATTTCCTATCTCACCTCCGCTCTCTCTTCTGTATATTTCATAGTATGTGATGTGTACCCCGTGAACTATTTACATCATATTTATATTTTTTGCCTGGTGTAACTCTGTTTAATTGCATACTTAATTAATATTAACTAATAGAATATCTTTCTGACAACTTCTTATTGTACATAACAATATTATCCTGTATTGAGATTGTTATATTAAATCTTGTTGATCCATTATAATAATATATTGTTAAATTTTGTTAATATACTTTGTTAATATATTTAGTGTAATTTATTCATTCCAAAATGAATATGTCATTAAATAATTATTGTAGATAGATTATAATTTATTCTCGAACACCTGAGATGAGATTAAATGTCAAGCATTTAAACATTGTGCAACCTTGGAATTAATTATTGTGCATAATAACTTAATATAGTGACAAAGTACATGCTCTCATGAATAAAGCCATGACAATGTGCCATAATACCATTCTTTGAAAAACTATAGTAGAACTGATGGCAGGTATATAATATTTATTATGGTAAACAAAACAGATAATATGAAACAAATTATAATCATATTATATTTAATTTTGATGTGACACTATGAATCCTAAAATTGCTATTTTGCTATTTTGCAAATATCACATAGTGTTGCTTTTCAATCAATAATATAATGTGTGAAGTTGGCATTCTTGTTTTCATACTAGAAGAGTGTACGGCCATTACCTGGGCCCTGAGTCTGCTATTTGACTAACACTGGCTTCTCAATAGTCTTGTAATGGTCTCGAGTTTAAATAGATCAGTATTGTTATAGTTTATGATTATCTAAAAATCTATATATAGCTAATTTTAAACAATTGTTTACACAAATGTTTAGTTAACACTATTTGTAAAGATATATTATATTAGTCATATATTAGTAGATTAGGATAATCAATCCGAAATCAAAAATTATGATCCTGTCAGTGGCAGACAATAACAACTCAATTACGAGATGATAGTAATAATAGACTAGGGCCTGTTATGTTTTCTGTCTCTTTGTGAGTTTACTAATGCATAGGTAACTAGTTACTCATAATATTTAAACATTATGAGTAATTAGTTACCTATATATTTTTTATGCTTGTTACAGTTTTCTCTGTTAGTAGATGACAGAATCTTTTTTAAATGTACATGTTTGTGTACATCATCATATGGGTACATTTATTTAGTTATATGTATGTATGTATGTACCTTATATTATTTTGAATGTGTCTTGTATACTTGTGATTCTATTGTTCTGATGTCTTTGGGGATTCTCATAAATTATTATGTAATAATAACAGCAAACATAAAAAGTATAAAATATTGATACAAAAAATTGTACCTAACTATAGGAACTAGGAACAGTCATAAATTATGTTTATTAAGTGTGTAAAAACATTGTTTATTAAATATGGTTGAAATGTAACAAAAAATAACCACATAAAATGTTTACCTTAATAAAAAATATCAATTCAAATTGACTATTTCATTAAATTCACACAATAAATTTAGTGATCAATAATAAAATTATACACAACTTTTTTCATACAAAAATAAGTAAGTAACATATTAAATATTATTGTGATATATAATGTGACGTTCAATTATAATAACGTTTCAGTAGAAACACTTTCGGTATATCTAAAAAAATATTTACATATCACATAACTTTTTAATAGGCATTATTTCATAGTGTTAGGTACCTACGCAATTCAAGTATATAAATTTTTATGCGAGTTTACTTTTTTAAGTATCATAGTAATATACTCGTAAAACAGTCATTGCTGACGTAATAATTTAGTGTGTTACTTGTTAAAAGTTTTCTTATCAGCACGATTGTTTAAGTATAAGTCATTTATAATGCCTATAATTATATCATTATCTCCCAAGACATACTTTATCAAAGATAAAAAAAACTATCACTATAGTATTAAATTATAAAACGGGTATATATCTAAAAATATATATTCTAAATATATATTTAAAAATATATGTTCTATATCATAAAAATACGCTCATCCTGTTTTGTAAAAAGATAGGAAAATTTGCTCGAGTGCACTTAGACGAAAATATATAATGAATTATGCTTTCTGAGGTTCTATCCATCCTCCAAAGGCTTTGTCAAGTTCTTCCGCCACAACTAAGCACAGCCTATCATTATTATGATTAGCAATAACTTGTATACCAATAGGAAGGCCCTCTCTACTCAGTCCTAAGGGAATGGTAGTTGCTGGCATGCCCAAACAATTTATTATTGACGTATATGAGAAATTCATTGGTTTAACCAACGGTTCATTATGATACGGGGCTGGTGTAGGGTGTGTTGGATACAAAAACACACCATCGTCGCCGAGCATCTCATTGAAGTAAGCTTCCAGTTCATCTCGAACTTTTAGGTAATGTTTGTACCTTTCACTTCCGACTGTAACTCCGCCGTAATCAAATAGGGACGTGAATAATCCGATTAATGTGTTTCCAGAGAATCCAAATATGTTCTTTACAATTTCCACACAAATTGAGCACACGGAGTCGTTCTTCATTATGAATTTTCCAAACTTTTCGCTATTTTTCATCGTTGCAAACCAAATTGCAGCCGATTTTCTAAGAAGGCCAATATTTTTCTCTTCCGTGACCATTTTGTGTTTAACGTTGAAGTATTCAACGACTTTCTTCATAGCTGTTATAATATCTGGGTCAACATTATCAGTGAGAGGAGCACCGTTACTAAACTGATAGAAGATTTTAAGTTTGGTGACGTCCACAGGCGTATTTAAGTTCAATTTACTGCTATTTTCTCCAGCCATAATTTTAAGGAGCGGCTTAAGATCTACGGAGTGCCTTGTCATTGGTCCGACACCTAAAATAAAAATAGTGTTAAAAAAAATGAATGGACACACTTGAAACGTATTTATAAAAAGTGCATTTATACAAACATATTACCGACAAGACAAATTTTAATGTAAAAGGACGGCTGCGCTCGATAAAATCAGATTGGGTCGGATAAAAGACATGAACGATTTCGATAAAATTTACCTACTTTAGCTAAAATTATGTTATTACTTATATCTTTATTTATTTAATAATTTTATTCTATACCTAGGTAGGTACATGATGTTCTTAAAAGACATACAGTAAGTTTAACAGAAATGTTTGAATTATTCCTGTTAAATATTGCAAGAAATTGCTTTTACGAGAAATCTTTAATCATTTTCCGTTTTTGAACTCTTTCTAGCATAAACTTTTTTTATATTATTCGTTTGTGTCAGACATATTATTGTAAGAAAATATCTAATTTTAATCACGAACCTAAGAATGAATTTATAAGTTCCGTCTCAGGAATCGGATATTGTCCATCGTTGGACACGACGCCCCTGGAAGGTTTATGGCCGAAGATGCCGTTGAAGAAAGCTGGCATCCTAATCGAGCCACCTATATCGGAACCTGTAACAATATAGGAGCAACATGTAATTAGTTTTTATAATTATTTACTTTTACGACGTTATAGACAATTTTTAATAAACAATTTTTGAACAACTTAATTTCTCCTTAACCCTTCTCGGCTGCATTTAATCTAATCCATATTTGATACTAGAAGATCTAGGTATACTTATAAATCTAAATAAATAAGCTAAATCTGTACCTACATTGATTTATAGACTGTGAAACATTTGGTTAAATAATACCCACTTATACTCTTCAGGTTACGGTAGGTCATTAAGTATGAGCTCAAACAAAATATTTTGTCTTTGTATTATTTTGTTTTTACTAGGCTTCTAGAATTGACTTTAAAAGTAGTTTACCTTTCATATAATTATGTTACCTTGCTCTTTGTTATTGAATGGAATATTCCAGTAACATTATAAAAGCGCAGCGCAATCAAAAGTTTATAAATAAAATAGTCCTGACGTCAAACTTGTAAATGACAATGTGGTCTTCGTACAGTTAATATTTTTTATATAATAATATGTTATGTTAGCATAATTTCAAATATATATTTGTTTAAATTGTTACGCACCCACGCCGAAGATGCTGCCGGCGGCTGCCTGAATGCAACCTTCCCCTCCCGATGTCCCGCCCACAGTTCTGGTGGTGTCGTAAGGATTGTTGGTCCTGCCGTAAATGTGGTTGTGCGTTTCCCACCTATAAAGCATAATTAATAATCGTATTATAATTAATATTTATATCCTTTAATCTATTATTATTAAGGATAATAAAAAAAATACAGGTACTACATAAATAATATGTAGAGTAGAAACATTTATAGAGGACCGAGGTGTAGTTAAGTAGTGACAATGACAAGTTAAACAATAAAACACATGACGTCATACGTCAGTAATTCAATTAAGAATTGAACGACTTCTTGTTTCAAACGAAATTAAATGGTATTGTTTATTGTTTTCTTTTATGTGATTTTTTACAATTTATTGCGAATAGTGTCACAACCATATTTATTGCTTACCACATGCAGAGTTCAGGTACATTTGTGAGACCAATAATGATTGCGCCGGCGTTGCGTAAATGTTTGATGGTTTCAGCATCTTCAGTGGCAATCACATCCTTTCGCAAAACTACACCAGCTGTATGATGCAAACCTGTAGACAACGATAAAGATACCTCGATTATTAGTCTTAGCCACGAGATTTGTTTGTGGTCAAACTTCTCCGAAAAGGGCTTGACTGATTTTTATAAAATAATTGGTATTACGGTGAATATACGTGTCTATACGCTTCATGTAATGGTCAATGGGACATTTGGTGTGGCTCTAACATGTAGCACCCTAGAAAAAGTTTAGTAGGTATTTTAAAATAAATATTTGTAAAACGAAGGCATCCTTGAGACTACTTCAAGTGACGCACTTAACTAAGCAGATATTTAAGGTTCTAGTTAACACTGCCGTCACATGTCATGAGGAAAAAAGAGTCGTTACAACGAACGTACGTTCGTTCGTTGTTACAAGGAAGGTAATTGATACCTTTAACAGCGATGCAGTCTTTCGTTGTAAAGGGTACGCCAAGGAAGGGCTTCTCTTCGCGTATCTGCTGTTCCGTCTTCGATCCGCTGCGTATGAGTTCATCGGCCTCGCGGGCTTCTTTCAAAGCCAATTCGAAACGGTCCTCGATGAAGCAATTGAGAGCTGAGTTCACGTCTTTTATTCGTCGTATACATGTTTCTAGAACTTCTACGCTTGTTATCTGAAAATTAAATAAGTAATAAGCAATAGGTATTTAGATATAGGTACTTACCTAGTTCGATCATGCACACGGAACTACTTATTTTGTTTGCCTACCTTCTTGAATAAATAATTAATACAAAGTATACTAGAACCAACTACTATGTAAAATTAGGATTTTCATTCATAATTTATTTTAGAGGTTAAAAAGTGGTTCCATAGCGTTACCGTTAGCGTGAGCGTAATTAGGTAGGTAGTAACCCGTAGGTAATTATTTACTGTACTTGACCTGTTTTGAGTCAATATTTATTTAGTTGTCTACTGCTGTTTGCAAGCCTTTTTTATGAATTTTGATGATTTCTTATGTTAAAGTATTTACCATAGAAATAAGTATTAGTGGACCTAGTAGTTTTCTTCATAGATTAATTTCGATCATTTTTAATAGTACCTAGGTAGGCAGGTACCTATAGGTAGACTAATCATAACTAATTTAATATCGTAATTTAGTTTTGTCCGTTACCCCGTATGATTATTGACAACAGTAATTTAATATGGAAGATGATATCATCAATAAATCAATCACTCAATAATCAAATATAACAATTAGACTGAAGTAGACTAACGTACCTATTAAATGTTATTAGTTTGTAATTGATAAACATTTAAAGAACACAACATTTAAATTAAGAATGTTTGCATCTAATCTAAATATCTAAACATACTCTGTCTGTCCGACACAATAAAACTATGACGCTCATATTATGTGACTCATGGGATACTAAAACTCATGTATTAGGCACAGAAACTACATTATGAAAACCAGTTCATTGTCAAGGCGGTTGCTCACCTCCTTATTCCTAATCCTTCTCGCAACTTCTATAGCCGGTTGTTTCAGGATATCATCAGTTATCGGTGGTATTTTTTCGCCACCACTTCCATAGTAAAAGCTAAAGAAAATTCTCCCAATCGACCCGAGAATTAATCTTAATACATGTAGCACTCGGAGTTTTAGCGGAATTGAAGTACTGTTTATCTTTGTAACGGTACTCATATTGTTTACTTTATTGTTTTCAAACTTTGTCTAATAATACTTTTAGTGTATCACATCGAAGCGGCGATTTTAACAGTTCTTGACGCCGGCGTACTAAACTTTAGTTACGCTGAGAATTGTCGCCAGGTACCGTATTATAAAGTGCGCGATCACAGTCAACACAAACACAACACTACGCTACGCTTCACAATTTTAACTCAATGAACATGAACTATGAAGGAATGTAAAGTGAGGAAAAACACGAACGAACGAATCAACGATCACAAGGCACAGTGCACGGTCGTATCAGGGAATGCGTCACGCTCACAACATTATTGCTGTCTCGCTCGGGCACTGGAAATGCCGGCTCTCGCGGCA
This sequence comes from Noctuana haematospila, assembly GCA_018231265.1. NCBI lineage: Eukaryota > Metazoa > Arthropoda > Insecta > Lepidoptera > Hesperiidae > Noctuana > Noctuana haematospila. The sequence continues at coordinate 549 of DWQL01000673.1, read as the reverse complement.
TGCACGACAAACATAGTGATTATTATACTCTTTGCGCACGACGCGACACGAGACACGAGTATACAACCAACGAACGACAACGAAGTCGCGCCCGTGGCCCGTAGCAACCGCGTCCGCGTCCTACGCGATCGGATTATCAAAACTGCAGATAGCTAGTTTTAATGACTAAATGTTAGTCACATTAACAGCTGATAATGATATCGACAGCTGAAACTTTTTGCATAAAAAATAAAACAGTTTTCAAAGTTTAGTAGAGCGCCAACAGAAAGGTAGAGCCATAGAGTGCATGCATAGATCTACACAACTTCTAAGCCCTGTAGCAAAACGACAGAATATTCTCATTGACTGTTTCTGTAAGCACTGTAATGAAGATTTTATGATTATTGGAATAAAAACTTTTATTTATTTGTTTGAGTATCAATAGTCACCTAAGTTGTTAAGAAAAATTTTATAAAATAAAAAACACATCACGAATATAATATTGACCTAATTTTACAAAAATCCAACTCATCTCAACCATCAATCATGTCTATGAGTAGAACTAATCAC
>DWQL01000672.1:0-13937 GCA_018231265.1 Noctuana haematospila | reverse complement strand
CCCGCCGCGCCCGGCTCCAGCCCCGCGCGCTCCGCCTGCCCCGCGTCTCCCCCTGCGCACGCCCGCAAGAAGGGCCCCGCGCCGCTCCCGCGGAACGTCAACTATCAGACCTTGGGGGGCTACAATGGACTCGAGGGGGTGCCATTTGTCCTCAATCCAAAGTTGCGGGGCCTCCCCAGTGACACTGTGGTAAGTGGTTTAATACCTGTTATATTCTCTATAAACATTATTTTAAGACAAATTAAAATCGCCTTCAAACCAAAAGTATTTTAATTTGTTACAGACTTCAACAATTTATTATGGACCACATTATGCTATATTTAGTTTAAACAACGGCTTTCATGCAATGAATTCTGTATCTAAGTATGCAAATATATGTAGCTAAGTAACAGTAACACTGATATTTCTTTATTTATGGTATTGTAGATGCAGTTACCGGTAATAAAGCAACGCCCACGTTTCGACCTCGATCGTGACTATTCGTACAACTTCACAGTGGAGCGGCAAACGTGAGAGCAGAACTAAACAAAACCTCTCAGTGTCATGCTGTTCAGAGACTTTTTATTCTGCTTAATTCATGCTGGTTCTTCTTAGTGGTTGACAGTACGAGTGAGTACGTGGACTTATAATTTATAAAGTTGTGTTTTCAAATTGATATTTTCTTGTTTACAGTTTTTCTGTTTGACAATTGTGAAGTAAGATTTGGAAGGTACTTTTAGTACAAAATTTTATTTGTTACACCAGATAATTATTTTATTCGTAAAATAAATTGTCTTGTGTGTAGTCAACTACAATGTAAAATACAAAAAGGACGACGTTATTGATTATAAATGGAATTCTGTTTAATTAAATGTCAAAAGAGTGTTGGTACCTTCTTGGTATACACTACATTTTCATACATGAAATAATCAAACCGATCTATGCTATGTTGTTACAATATTGCCAACAATTTGCTTCGTAGTAGATCTCAGTAAAGGGAATATTATTACAAAAATAAAAAAATGATGTAATGAAATTGAAATGAAAAAACACTTATCGATTATTATGTATTGAATGTCATTCAAAATGTTTAAGTATCTCATCCCAATATTTAGACTATATTTGTGACAGTTATTTTACACACTTTTGTGTTATTTCAATCGTAAAATTTAGCAAAACATGAATTTACTCTGTTTTTGATTGTTGACAACGTTATTTATATTAATTTTGATATAAACATGTAGTGGGAGGCGCATTGGGCGTATTGGGGCCTTTACCACGCGATGTCGTGAAAGACTGACTAAGATACACATGGAAACGGTACTGGGAGTGATGTTGTGGTGTTCATATCGTTGTGACCCATAATATATAATTTAACTAATGATTATGAATTTTTCGCCTCAAAATATAGTAAGAATGAAAGTGTAACTCGATGGTACTGCAAGGTGTTGTGAATGATTTCGGAAACAGATTAATCTTTGACTGTACTTGGTACTAACATTTAGGCTATGAAAAACTCACTTTCAAACTTGATATATTTTGATGTTTAAATACAATATGATAATTCTTTGTTGATTTTTTTTACTAGTTTTTATAGTGCAAACTTAAATTTTATGCTGCCAGTTTTATTTTATAACAATACTATACTTTTTCTTTGCTAAAATAAATATTTGCAAGTTGTCATAATAATATTATCAATAATTTCGAATTGATTTTTATACACTAGTAGAAACATTTACGTCATCTTTTAACAGTAGTTTAATCAAGTAATAGATTACGATTAGAATTTTGTGAGAAAACTCTTTGAACGTAATAATTATGTAGAGTTCTGTTACGAGTTTTAAACTTTTATTTTGTTTTTTATTTTAGATAAATATAATATTGTATCACCGAATTTGATCACAGAAAATATTGTCTATAATTAAATTTAATGTTCCTGTATAAATAATTATATCGATTTTCGACAGTGTTAGTGATTAAAACATGATGTGCCAAGAACAGTACAATACAACATTACACATTTATGTTACCACCGGGGAGTCTAGTTTCTGGCTAGTCCAATTTTCGTATATTTTAGTCATGTCTTGTTATAATATTAGATCAATTAGTCACGTTATATTAAAGATGCATTCGGTTCCGATGGGGTGTGGTATAAGTTAGCTATATAATTAATTAAGATATAACAATTTTTTATACTACCATGACTCTCACTTATGCAGTTTGCAATTTTTTTTATTGAATATACATTTTTATGCTGTTTTATTGAACTATTTGAAGCTGTTTTTAGAATTTTTTCAACAAATACAAAATATAATTGGTTGGTTTTGTAAGGAAATGATTTTGTGATTGCGCACTTGATACTGACAATGAGATTATATACTTATAAATATTTAACATTAATTGTAAGCTATTGTAATTGCATTAAAATCTTTCTTAAACAATTTTTAAATTAAATTCCTTAGTTTAAAAAAATTATAATCTCAAAATATATTAACATATTTATGTAAGTATCCTTATTGTCAATTTATGTACATATCTTTATGTAGTGAAATTTTAATAATTTCGTTTATTTGTAATTTTTTCTTAAAATGTCCTTATTGCACGTGTTTTGTAAAAATTGTTAGCTTTATAATGTTATTATGCAGGATATTATGTAAACGAAACACCAATTCTTTGCGATCCATTGCTAGTATTAAAGCCATTGCAAATAGTATAATTACACTCACAAATGCTGGTTTTGATGGTTTGATAATATGGATGTAAGATGTCCTTCAATTCTTAAAATTGAAGCACATGTTAGCGACTGTTAGCTGTAAAGCTCTCAAAACACTGTTTATAATATTTTTTATCTTTAATATGCCTCTCTGTTATGCCGTAATAGTAACAAACTAAAATAATAGGGTTTTATTGATTGAACTATTCCATGTTTTTAGGAGCAGATATCATTAAGATATACCTAAATGTTATTATATATTTCGGTTTCGGCTGAAAACCAGTTTCGGTTAGACACTACTAAATTATTGTTGTTTATGTTAATAATAATAATAATTTATCCAAGACTTAATTCTGTAGACAAATGAAACGCACTGTGGAATATATCTTTTGTTTGTATGGAGTTTATTTATTAAGTAATCTGTAAATTAAATTATAATAACACAACTTGAACACTAGAAAAGCGAAATTAAGTGTGTCTCTGTTTTGGACCTTCATTATTAAGGCATACTGTTTTTACAAATAGTTTAAATTACTTTCCTTTAATGCACTAATTTGTCTATTAAATTAAATTGGAATTCGTTAAGTTGACAATCTACCTACTTGTTAAACCCTGACGTCCTTAGGTCTTTTTACAATTTATAAATTAAATAGACGATAACTATGTGGTTCATATTGTCTCAAATAATACATTATTGTAAATATCGTTTATAGTGCAGTTAGATTAGTAAACCTGTACGCTTTTTACACATTAGTGTATGTTGCATCTACATTTATGTTTAGAGCCAATACATACTATGGAAATAAAAGTTTAAATTATTGACTTATTTTATGTTGTTTTTGTTACCTGTTACTCATTATAAAATTTAAGAAATATTACGCTAATTGATTGAAAAGGCGAGTTGAAAAATTCAAATGATGTAGTTATAAATGAACAAAATATTGTAAATTAGGCCCACTTAATTTATATTTAAGACTGGACTATGTGTTGCAGTGATAACTAACATGAGCCTGCTAGGCTGCTTAAGTGCTTTTATTTTTACAAGTTGTATTAGCAGAGACCGAATTTAAAAATGGTAATGACGTCTCCATTGTATACTTAAGAGGATTATAGAGTCAGTGATAAAATGGGACGAATTCGGGTTAAGTACATGTTACACACATCACAGATAGAAGTGACAGATGACGTCGTTGTCAAATTGACGTACATTACAAGGTCTTGTCTTGTCAAATTTCAATCAAGAATCGAGAATTCAAGATTCAGAATAATTCAGAAATTAGAATCATATTTCAGATTGTTATTTTAGGTTATGATACAAATAAAGTCGTCATTGAACTGCTTTACAACAGAAGTTATTTTGCAAATTTTATTGGAAACAGTGTATAATCAGTTCATATTAAGGTTATAGCGAAACTATCGATGAAAGGAATAAGTTACACCAGTGGGGAAGTTGGAACTGAGACACAACTAAAAGAAGGCATTTCCATGTTCATTAACATACGAGAACGATTCGTGCGTAAGAAAACTTGATATTTGTGGAAAAATGAGCAGCTCAGCGGAGGAAGTGTCTTGGATCACGATGTACTGTGGCTTACACGGCAACGAATTCTATTGCCAGGTCTGTATCTGATTTGATTATAGTTAGCAAACTGTACTACACCTCGGTGCAGTATACATTCGTACAGCTCAGTATTATACAGTCTAATGATTGTGGTTAACAAGTCTACTACGGTATGTGAAAGTTGTTTAGTTAAAATTAATTACTTACGTATTTTTATGTGGCTTCAAACAGTATGGAGAATCGTTTAAATTCTATAGTTTACTATAACTTTGTTGTTAGATAGATATATTGTTTCGGTAGTTTACAATATGCATGATATACATAAAACAAATATTTGCAAGTAGTTACATTGCATTTAAGTATTGCTTAATATAATTCATTTTAAGTTTTAATATTGAAAAACTAGTCATTATTGGTATTAAAATGGCGTGTAATACAATTATTACATTGTTAAATGAAAAACTCAAAATAGAGTCACTCTAATTTCATGGAAATAATTGGTTTTTATACAAGAATTGCTTGTTTAAATAATATATAGCAAAAATAATGTCAGCTATAGTAGCCTCAATTCAAACATTATCAATGTTATTACATCCATTTTTGATAACACTATGCCGTAATACTATGTGTTATACTATAGGAATGATAACATTTTCTTTACTATATGATAAGTTGTATATTGATAATACATACAGTATTATCAATTCTTTATTTATTCATTAAGTTTACCAGCTGTGTTAAAACAATAGGTTCTATTTACAGTCAAGTTTTCATTTTAAAGATGGTGTTACAATCAATACCGCAAGGAACTGAAAAATAAGTTCTGTATATGAAATTTTCTGCAATTTCAGGTGGATGAAGAGTATATAAATGACAAATTCAATCTGACCGGGCTCAGTGAACAGGTGCCTCACTACAGGGAGGCACTGGAAGTGATCCTCGACCTAGAACCTGGTATATGGTCTATCCCTTCTAATACTTTTCATATTTTTTTAAATACTGTTGTCAATAATAATGTCTTGTTGGACTACTAATGTAGTGTATAAATAATTGTTACAAAAAAAAGACAATTAAATCAGCTTTCAACAATTGTGTTTATACAAGAATTGGTTGATACCTAACATAAATATAATAGACTTTTTATATAGAAATATTATTGTTTATGATTGTATTAATCAAATGTAACTTTTGTACTTTCAGAGGACAATCCAGATGATTCAGAAATGTTGGAGCGTCCCTCAGAGATGCTGTATGGTTTAATTCATGCTCGTTTCATATTGACCAATAGGTATGGTCATCTTTCATATTATTATGTACTATTTACTTTTTAAATAATTGACTTGCACATGAGTGCCAGTGTGTAGCATCATAAAGTTAGATGGGTTTATGCTACTCATTATAAATGTATGTGTCTCATTATCTCTTCCAGAGGAATTAGCCTGATGTTAGAAAAATTTAAATCTGCTGATTTTGGAAGATGCCCACGTGTTTACTGTGAATCACAACCTATGCTCCCACTTGGTAAGTAAAGTGTAATAAAGGCAGTTGTCAATAGTTTTGTTTGTTTGAAAATATGTGGCAATAAGATCACTCTTTGCTTTCACTTGTTATACCTGTTTTTATTCTATGTAGTTTGATGGGCAATAAGATATATTATTGAAAGTTTCACCATTAGGCCCTTAGACTGAACCTTAGGCACAACACTAATATTTTCCTTATTATACAAAGGCCACACTAACAACCTGTCCAGGTCCAGATATTTTAATTAATGAGAAATAAAACCAGGACCTTAGAACACACCTTGTAATTAATACAAAAGACTGGTGTGTTGGTACACTACATGATTGTTGATAAGGTCTGTCGGACGTGCCGGGCGCGTCGAAGGTGAAGCAGTACTGCCCGCGGTGCCGCGATGTGTACACTCCGGCGGCCGCGCGCCACCGCCACGCCGACGGCGCGCACTTCGGCACCGGCTTCCCGCACATGCTGCTCATGATGCACCCCGAGCACCGCCCGCCCAAGCCCGCCGAGAGCTTCGTGCCCAGGTCAGTCTCGTCACCACCACTAGTCACCAGGATGCTGTATGCCGAAGCTTGAACACTTCGTCATACCCAGCCAGGTAAACCTAGCTTGGTTGAGCCTGCCAAGTAATTAACCGCCTGAGTAAAAGTATAGAGTTAGTAAGAAAAAGTGTTGAGTGAAATAAGGCATCTGAAATGTCACTTCTATTGTTTGTTCTAAATTGCGTTCGGTGTTTTTTTTCAGATTGTATGGTTTTAAGATCCATCCACTCGCTTATCAGCACCAAGAAGTGGCAGCTAAGGACCATAAGATGAGTAGCAGCTTCATCTAAGTATATTTAAATATACTTTTAGACGTATAATAACTGTTGTTAACTTTTAAAACAAAACGAAAACAGTATAGCTTAAAGTACAAACAATTAACACCAAATTAAAGTATTTATATTCATAATATTATTTCACGCCCCGTCACATGTAGGCACATACGACATTACGTGCATATTTGAATATGAATGTCAAAAGTTGTAAGTATAAGTACTAAGTAGGTTTACATTCACAGGAAGGGATAAAGTTTTGAACATATTTCAGATAACTTGCTATTTTTAGATATGATTTTCATAGGCAACTATTTACTTATTTAATGAATAATGTTATACCTCATAGGGTAAAACTCCACAATACGCCCCGGTTTTTTTTCAAGTTCGATAAATTTTAACTGTTAGGGTTTGTACTGGTGTATTAGGTAATAAATAAAAAAGCGGTCATCTCTTAATCATATGGCACTTATATTTGTCCTGAAAAGCTTTACAATTGAGCACAACGTATCTTTTTTTTAAATTATAGGTGGGGCGTTTTGTATTGACATCCCTTGACAAAATGCCTCGGTTCTATTACAAAATGCCTCGAAATAATAAAATAAGAGAAACCTTCAAAATAACGATAAACATTTTAGCTGCTAATCGGAAAATAAATTTTTAATCATTAGTTAGATATAACATATCCCAAAAAATAAACAAAAACTTAAAAAAACATAATAAATCCTTAAATATGAAATGGAAAGAGAGTTTTTAATCATCAGTCATCATATCTCTCTCTCATTAAAGAAACAAAACTTAACAAAAAACAACATAAATACTTCTATTAGATACCTATTAAATTAAAATAAAATTTATAATCATAGCAGTCATCATATCTCTCTCTCTTAATTGTGTACTCTATTTTTCCTTTCTAATAGTTTTACGCTTAGCTTTTTTGCCACAAATATTGCAAAGCGGTTTGTACATTGTACAGAACTCATGCATCCAAAAAGAACAAGATGGGCACTTTAACCAATCTTCTTTGGAAGTTGTCTTATAATAACTTTCCGTGCATTCCTTACACCTGTTTTCATCTTCTTCGGATATTTCTTCATCCGAACTATTTCGGATCTCTTCTTCTTCACTTTCACTGTCTGATGATTCGTATTTTGGTTTTTTTTTCTTTGCTTTGGTATTTTCTTTGTTTTTTATTTTGGTCGTTCTCTTTGAAGCTTTCTTTTTTTCACATGCTTTGGTTTTTTTAGAAGTTCCCACAATCTTTTTCTTCTCTTCAATGATTTTCCGTTTTTGTATATTTTCTGGTGACGTCAAAATAACAGCTTTCTGTTTTCTCTTAAAAGTCATTGCAGGTAGCTTCGGTACAGGATGTAGTTCAGCCAAAATCTTCGTCGGCGTTTCTTTAGGAAATTCGCAGAGTGTATCTGGACATTTTTGAGGTGTTACTTGAATTGGTGGCTCCAGAGGTACTATATTTGGCTCTGACAATTCTTTACTAGCATTCGGCTCTTCTACGTCAATCCTTTCATGATTAGCTGGCAGAATTTCTTGTAAAGTGTCTTCCGATGGTACGTACATAGCGTTGATATCTTCTTGTTCCAAGGTATTTTGGTCCATCTGTACTGGCAATGACATGACTTCCTCATTAGGCACATTCGCTACTAGATCTTGATCTTTTAAAGCATCAGATAAAGAAAAATAGTGCTCTGGGATAGCATTTGGGTCGTAGGGGTAAATTCCACAAGATCTTAAAGCAGAAACGCCGTTTGAAACGCTTGCAGCTTTCCCCCAAGCTTTTCCGATCAACTTAGATACATCGTACCGAGTAAGTTTCTTGTCTTTGTTCATCACCATCCATGATTTGGCTTCTTGAGCAAAGTAAAATTTAAAAGGTCTGAAAAAAGCTCTGTCCAGTGGTTGCAGAGCATGTGTGGTGTGACTAGGGAAGCATAATAAAGTAACATCATTAGCTTGCGCCGCTTCCAATAATCTTATGTTATTAATATGAGAACTGTGCCCATCCATAATCAACAGTGCTTTACCAGCACCTTTAGCCGGTAGAAATATTTCTTCAAACCATTTCATGAAGAGATCGCTGTTTATATAGGAAGACTTCTTGTTCATAAATACTTGTGACCCTGGGGGTAAACCTTCCGCAAATTGAGGCTTACTATAGGTACCTTTGTAAATTAAAACAGGCGGAAGAAAATTGCCTTGAGCACTACAGCATGCTATTACCGTGACATTCTCTCCTTTTTCACTACTTGTTAGGGTGTATACATCCTTGGACCCTTTGGTTGCAATTACCTTTCCTGGTTTATTGTTGATCTGTATACCAGTCTCGTCCATATTAAATATTTTATCGGGATGTGAACTGAGATCGTTTTCAGCATAAATTTGTGCCAGTAAAGTAAAAAAATCATGAACGTCCGCTCGATTAACCCCATATGCCCTGGCGAGTGATAAGCCCTCAGACTTTCTCTGGCTCAGCTCAGGATTTCTTTTTAAAAACCCAGTGAACCATACGTTACCAGCTTTTCCTAATGCTTGCGAGAAAGCATCTTTCTTATCACGCTTTAAAGCTAACTGATAAGCCATTTCTTTCACGTCGTTGCGATCAGGCGCAAAACCAACCTTTTCTAATTTCTTGATGTGTACTACCAACTTCATTTCTTCTTCTTTAGTAAAAATGGGTTGTCTTCCAAGTGGGACCTTTAATTTACCAGACAAAAGATGTCGTCTAAGCGTTCTTGAAGGAATGTTGTATGTTCGTGCTGCTTCGTTTACTCCCATTTGCTTCAGTCGCACTTTTTGCATAGCCTCATTAAGATCAATTTCGGACCAGGTCGCCCTCAATGTTTTTCTGAGATAATTTCGCGGCATTTCTAAAAAAATAATAATAATATATGATTGTAAAACCTGGGGCATATTACACTATGACAGCCGGGGCATTTTGTAAATTTCTAATTACAATATGCCCCGGTTTCAACATGGCTGCCATAGTAAACTTATGACTGAGTGCAACACGTAAAATTATAGGTTATTTATCACTGTTTCCATATTCCTAACTGTAATTTTGATACAAAAAATAGGTCACTATATTCAACAATTTGTATAGTACTCACCACAATATGTCTGAAGCCCGTATTCAAAGATTTTACTATAATTTGAAAATTAAATGCAAATTCCACACTCTCACGGCGGTCAAGTCAAAGGACTACTGTCGTCATTGCGTGCGAGTCGCGACCTGTTGTCTGTCTCTGTCTGTCCGAGCGAGAGAGCTATGGGGCATATTGCCCGCCGGGGCGTATTGTGGAGTTTTACCCTATTGTAACATACGACCGGCCTGTCGCTTATTTTCTTCGGAAACTTGGCTGACACATTGTCATACCTAATATGTTTCCAGATGTAACTCCAAAACATTTTTAGTTTTTAATTATAAAACTCTGGATAACTAAGACCGAACTTCATTTTTTCTTTTATTAGGTTTTTAAGTATTTTTAAAAGCGCAGTATGTCAGACCTCTCAGGACTTAATTATATTACTCTTGTTTCTATACGCCACTAAGAGGATTAGATTCAACCTAGTTTTAAGCTGGTAATCTGACAATTGATACTAAAATTGCAGCTAACTACACCTGCATTTTGTACTGAAAATTGGAATACCAATTTAAACTCTAAAATAATTCTATTTATTTACCTACTTCTCTCTAATTATATTTTCTGAAACTGAATATCAGTTCGCCTACAATGTTTAGGTACTAAACTAAGTAGCTGTTGAATAAATTTGAATAATGCTCATAATTGGCCTCATAACTTGTAATGCGCTTATTGTACGTGTGAAATACAAATTTTACGCACATAATGAACTGAATATTTCAAATACGTAAAATGGGTTTAGTTGTTATTTATTAATAGATGAACCAAAGAATTTAAATATTTAAGTTCGTCAAGTATTTAAACTTGATTAGAGTACAGATAAAGAAGCTGTGTAACTTTAGTAAGTTACGGTTCAGTGCGAGTACAACCAACAACACATAACACTAAGATGGCGCTGCAACTTCCAGTCATTATTTACAACGAGCTCGGTTTGTAAGACGTTCCGCGGTACTGTCAGAGATTCAGCCGTTGTGGAAAGGGAGACAATGGCTAACCGCTCGTTATCTCCTGTAGCTGTGGCTGAGAAATGCTCTTTAAGACTGTATAAAGAAGACACAATTAGCAAATCTGCTCTATTTAGAAATGTCCCCGCTTTATACTGTTTAATTGGCAACATTAGCGATTATTTTCGGGATACAGGAAAGACCGTAATGGTCGATGATGTTCGTGAATTTTTAAAAAAGGACAATTAACTTTAATCTGAAAAGAGATCGTGGCGTTAGTTAATATACTATTAATACACGCCTAGTATCCTAAAGCTAATTCATTCTCTCTAGTCTGCTTTCGCAATTGTGTCATAATGGAGCTATAATGGTCTACGAGTATAATTAACATCATTTATTTTAAATATTAACAGTTTTGGTAATTAATTAGTAATTTGGTAATCTACAAAGTTGTCCATGGTTTTCTGATGGTGTGCCATTGACATGCAACTGTCATCGTGTTTCATCCATCTGTGCATCGAGCTAACGAATGAGGCTCACTATAAGACACCGTCTCGAAGCTAACACTGGTAACATACATTGCTCGAACACTTTTGACTTCGGGACATAAGTTTACATTTCGAGTATTCACCAATTTTAGTATGAATCTAGTCCTAAAATTCCGTTAGAGATTTGTTTATATAAATAATAATTATATCGAATAGGCGTATTTGCATAACTCCAAACGCTACTAGTTTTGACTAATTAATGGCGAATTTAAATAATTTGTGTGAACATTACCTACAATATAAATTTGCATCATATTATTTTGGTTACCAATGTTGAGCTCTATTTCAGGAAAACAATTATTTCAAGATTTTAGATAAGGTATATCTCGGTGCACAATGCTTATTATACCAGTGCCCAGCAGTGGGACAGTGATGGGTTGATGAATCACAGGTAGAGTAGGTATATAAGAAAATAGAGAAAGCATATAAGTATTTCGTCACACAATCTACATATATCGTAATATTATAAATTATAGATGTATTTAATAGCATGTTATTTTCTTAACTGTAATATGTTATCGTTCCTAGAAAACCAATAGAAGACTTGACTTTATTCGCTAGTTTATTTTAGGGATAAAATAACAAATACATTTTACGTGGACAGCCGTATCATAAGTTGAATTTGTCCCTTAAGTTATCCCATAAGTTAACCCTTAAGCCCTCCGAATAAACGAATAAGGCAACCTTGCTCCTATAATTTAGTGGCCTATCTAAGATGGCGCTGGATGATATTTTCTATAACGAAATATAAATTTGAGGTCGGAACCGCCCGAAGCGCGTTGCGCGAAAAAGGGGTTATTCATAAAAATGTTTTATTGAGGCGATGTATTTTGTTGTACTTACTAAGTAAGGTGGTTGGTTGCAAACTGGTTTTGATCGTTTTATATCTCAGTGCTGAAAAACCCATAAAATAACTGTTTTATTCATCATGTATTGAGATGATTTGGAATCTTTTTACCTTGCGAGATCCTAATTTTACGAATTGAACTTTATTGAACGAATAAAGCACACAAACACAATTAAATATCAGGTTGAACTAATAAAAAGTAAAAAATAATTTTCAAATAGTTTTAAGTAATTTTCAAACACAATTATTAATTTAGTAGGTATAAAAAATACATTAAAAATCTACATTCGGCGAGAAAAAGCGCTGCAGATATATTATATAGGAAGTGATCGCCCCACTAGATTCGTATTCAGGGTGTGCTTGGCAATATTCTCCAAGTTTTATTTTACGATATTGACGTTAGCCGTGTTAACAAGTTTGTATCGAAACTAGCTCGAAACTGTTGCAAAAAGTCCATTTTAGTAGCAATATTTCAGGATTAATTTATAACAAAGTCAAGCTGCTGCATTGTTTTCTACCCATCTTTTTAGTATATTTTAATATTATGTTTATCGATACAATCGATTCCCACAACTTTAGGTTTATCTTTCAAGGGGAAAAATAGGATACATGTTTATATTTTTCGTCCACATCCCTTTGAGCTGTAAAGCAAATAATAAATATTTCTTATCATACTTTTGGTTCGACTAAAATATGAGGATAGCATAGCCTATAAAATTACTTCGATAGGTACTAACCGTACTAAGTTATTTGAGATGAAATTAAAATGTTTAAGACCGGTAAACTTATTTCGGCTTTCCTTTTCGGTGGGTTCGGGTTCGATACCCACGTACCCCTTTTATATTATGATGTGCGTTTTTATTATCTTAATATCTACGATAACAGAAAACTTTCACACACTCCGAAACACATTATAAACTAAATTCATGGCAGCATGGCCGGCAGGTGGTAAATGGAGAATTAGAATACAAAAAACATCAGCATCATCAGTTTTCTGTTTGGCACGGGTCCCCTTAGAGTATTTCAGAATAGCAGCATTCCTAAGCATATAAAACTAATTTATATCTCAGCTAAGAAACATGAGACCACTTTATAATCATTGAAAATTAAATTTGAATGAACCTTTGCATATTTCATTCGATTAATGGAATCTGGCAACAAAATCCCGACACTGTATCTAAAGTGGCCATTATTGTTGAATATTATATTACAATCTATCGCAAACGAGCCTCGGGGTAGCGAAATGTTACAATATCGACATTCAGTGCCTACGGATTGATTAGCTAAACCAATCAATCATTTTGTCGCACAGCCCATTCGATACGACATACATAATCATATATAGTGTATTAGTAGATACATCTCCAAAAGGCCAAGTATGGGATATACGCGGTATACATAATGCGGCCATTTTATACTTTATTAACAAATCGTACGCTACTTTATGCTTCACTGATTTTCTGTCTAAGCATTCAATCGTGACTAAGTAGCTGACATCAGCATTAATATAATAAGTTTGATGTTAATTATACTGCAAATTACCTATGCCCACAAAAATACTTTAATCGCTAATCTTATACATCATCAGTAATGAAACTCATGCACTTGAGACGCAAGTCGTTTGCGCCGTCGAGGCATAGGTGGAAGACATTTACATATTGAAGTGTCCGTCAGTAGGGGTGAATACACTGTCATTAACTGCACTTTATAACGTGTTCAGTTTAAAATAAATTTGTGTGTCTTTACAAAACATGATTTTATTGCTACACTTAATTTAATCAGTTATTTGACATTGCTATTGTGAACTGTGACGTCACATCCGTTTTACCGTCTATGAAATTCTTACTCATTT
>DWQL01000671.1:0-13940 GCA_018231265.1 Noctuana haematospila | reverse complement strand
TGGGTGTTTGTGTACTTGTCTTTGTGTGTGTCCATGGCACCCACGGCACAGGGAATCCTAGTGTGGGGCTGTGAGTGCGAAGCGTAAAAAAAAAATTATTATATCGAAACTTTGTTGTATGGAGCTTATATTATGTCTGCCTGCCTGGAGCGTTACCCGAAATTATAGGTACTATTTTTCCCATTCGTATTTCAATCATCATGGAAATCCGCCACAAACTGTAAGGGTGTGACGATTTGAAGTATCAGTTGGGATTACTTTTATATTATAATTTTAAAAATGTCGTCTTCTTTAGAACTCATTATTTTACATGCACCTGGAACAACAAGATAAAATCGTCCATATTTTTGGAAATGCGTGGGTATTTACTTTTTCTGTATTTTGATCTGTGTTATGTTTCGAATAACAAAGGGACTAAAACATTTGACCCGTATAATTTGGAATAGTTAAATAATTACGCAACTATTTACATTAAAGAAATCAACAATGTGTCACCAGGAGTAGGTACATACAGTGAGTCCGATAGGCATTATTTGTGGCATTTAACCTTCATAATATTCTATATACCTCTTGAGCTCTCACCGAATAAACATTTGTAGGTACTTATATTAATGCTTCACTTGAAAACGATCACGGGTTGTTGGTTCGTTGTGTGAGTGATAACTTCTTTATCGAGATTGGCGTATAATTCGGGAATGGCTCTCTGGCGGCATTAGAGTTCATTTCTCAACATGTCAGCGCTCGATAGGGATTGGAAGAAAGCGTTCATGTTCTTTTATCCTTCTAATGCTTAGCATCAATAACATACCGAGTATCGACTATAACCAGAAGAGATTGTTTTATCTTGATGTAAGCCGTCTAAAACGTTACTGTAGGTGCTTAATCTAGTGACGTCGGTGCCGCGTGATAGTACAAGTATTCAACACACCGTCTTGGCAGTTTTCCAATTTCCTGCCAAAAGTACTTCTACTAATGCGTCCATTGAAAGCGATCACTTTGTTTACTCATTGTGTGAGCGATAACTTCTTTATCAAGATTTGCGAATAATTTGGACATAGCACTCTGGTGACATCGGGTCCCATTTTTCATCACGTCAGCGCCCCGATAAGAATCGAATGAAACTGTATTTTGGTATTCTTTCATCCATTTTATATCTAATCTCTATCATCAATAACGCCCGGAGTGTTGAATGTTAGGAAGTACTAGAGGATGTTTTTATTAAAGTGCACTTTCGAGCTTTATTTTTATTATGCTGGCAACCCTTTTTTATGGCCTACCTACTGTTAGGCAAGGGTCTCTATCCACGATTTGAAAGGCCTGGAGCATACTCCACCACGCTGCTCCATTGGGGATTGTTCGAGATACGGGTTAATGACCAACCAGTGACAACAAAATAAGGGTCGAAAATAAAAATCGTCGGTAATCCCACGTCATATAAAAGCATTACTACGCTAGAGCTAAAACATTGAGACGTAAAATTAGTTTCTTTTACTACTGGCCCGGAAATATAGTATACCTCTGAGAGTTTCGCGTCATCTAAACTTCTTTTAGTATTCCAAAGGCATCTAAATTATATACTATACCTTTGCCTCTTTATGTGGATTACTTTTAAAATCTTCGAAGAAAAATAAACTTTAACAAAAATTTGTTAAAATGTAGTTAAGCGTTATTACGTTTATAATTAACAGTCACAAAATATAGTCTATATTATAGAGAGAAATAAAAAATGGGTGACAAAAAATATTTACGGCTCGGATATGTTCGTGTTGCGTCGTTATACGGCATACTAGGACCCTCTTCGCGCCCTTCCGCCACGCTCGTTCGCCCTTCTCTACGGTTCGCGAGTTATTCAAATTCTGTTATATCTTATATTCATCTAATTTAATAAAGGTCAGTTTTAATCTAAATTAAGTGCTCATTCATTTCAGCTCATTAATTCATCAGACATTTTGATCAGTTTATGTCAATTTAATTTAATATTTTAATTAAAGATTGAATACGTTCAAGTTTTCTTTATAATTTCCGACCATTTATTATGAAAGCACTTATCGTTCAACATAACACAAATTAAAATAACAAACAAAATTGTTTCTGCTTCTTATCTGACTGAGCATTTGCGGAATTGTTTGTGGTGGATGCACATGAGTTGTGTTGGTTAGAGGCGTTTTAGTAATTCTACTACTAAATAAGTAAGTTTTCTTCTTAAGATATACAATACTAAGGGTGGACAAGGACTACAGTGCACGGGTTCCTAAGGACGAAAACCTTGTGATGTAATGATACTTACGCCGGTACGAGGTTTTGTGCACGTCCTTTCGTAATATGACACACCGTAATAAACCACGCTATGTACTCACAGAATGAACAATTTAGACAGAGTGCAAACTTCGAACTAATTTAGCCACGATTTAGTCAAGTAACTAAAAAGTATTTTTATAGTATTTCTCTTTTAAATATTTGATCAAATTGATTTGATTTGATCAATTTATTTATGAACCTATTGAAATAAAGCAAACAGTTGAAGTTAAGTAACATAATAAGTTAGTGCAAAAAAGTTACGCCGTTACAGAGATAGTAAACAGACAAATATTCAAAAAATCATTGTTTTAAGTTCAAATATATTTCAAGCCCAGAGAGCAATCTGTTACAATCTTATTATATCTAGATATGGTAGACGAAACCATTATTTTACTTCTTGACGTAGTAACATGCTCGTAGGTATTTAAAAATAAATGAAGTGACTTATGAGTGCGTTATTATCTCTAGTTAATTACAAACATTAAGACGCAATAATTTATATAATAACTTCTTAAGTTAATTAACATACCTATATTTACTGCCGAATCCTAGTGACAAATAAATTCATAGACGTGTACCTATACGATAAGTGACTGATAGCACATAATGTATTTGAACCGTGTGAACAAATATATAAGACCTATTATAATTGTGAGCCAGTATGTAAATAGTGCGGCGTAGCGAACGTTATCTGTTCGGTTAATCGTAATTATGGAAGCGTGTCAAGAGCGTCCACAGCAAAGAGACACAAATTGTTTTTCAGTTAACTGCTAGTTACTGAATACGAGCATTAACTGAAAACCACACACTATCAAATATTTTCCGAGTGTCGCATCATTAAATGTCACAATACCTACAGTAAATTCGATATTATTTTATTCATTCGAAACTATCAATGTTTTAAACATTATCAAAAGATATCTTACAAATTGTGAATGTAACTCACTGTTTTTACATGTAAAAGTTCAAAACGAAAAAACTACCTATTTCAGTAAGCCATGTTCTCAAAATCGGTAGCTGTTTGATTAAGGCAAGCAAAAAAATCGTCGTATAAGATCAGACGGTTAATCACACTTTCAGTAATGAGGAACACGACTAAAAAGGAAGAAGATAGAAATAGTTAAACGTAATTGATTGAGTGGTTCTATTTGGTGTTATAATGTAGTAGTTATTTTTGCCACAACCGTGTTTTTATGTTGTTTTAAAGTATACCTGTATACTTTAAAATACTTTAAAGGATTTGAATTCGTTAAGTAATGGGTAATTTAATGGTAACTTAAATAGCTACTTAATTATTTGTGATATCAATCGGAGTGTCTTACACATCGTGTTTAGACACATAGATCTTGTTTTCTATTAAATTATAATTTTACTATTTCGCTGCACTATTATGCACAAACTCAAATGGTTTTAGTTGGTTAGTTAAAATCGGAAATTAAGTGATTCGAATAAGATATTCACCAGTTATCTTCGAGTTTTACTTACCCGTAGGTTAGTGTCCGATAAGATAGATTGATTCGGTCCAGCAATTTTCCGCCTGGTAATAATTTATTAGACGAGATAGCAGAATTAATTACAGAAAGGTGATTTATAAAGAAGGCCACTCAATCCCATCCATTTGTAGTGATCATGACATGTCTAGTCTGATTTAACTACTAACTAGTAAAATATAAAAACGAAAAAGTGCGGGTTAAACTTGCGTGGAGATGGTTCCGTACATTAATTTTTTAAGTTCCATAAGTGGTTTTAAATCTGATTAACACTTATATACTATCTATGTATAACTGTAGCGTACAGTCATAGTAAAAGCTATTTTCTGAACCCTTAAAAATTATTAACAAACCGTAGTTATAAAAATAAACAGTTTTTATAGAATGTTTTCTTAAAAATTTTCTTTAACAGTTTGTTTCAAAGGAAGGTGCCTCTAGATTCAGATCTTTATTATTCACAGTTTTTGTCAAGAAATGTAGATTTATCTTTGTCTGCATGCATAAGTTTCTCATTTCGGACGTACTTACATTTTAACAGTCTTTGTTAGGCGTAAATAAATTCTTAGAAATATCAGTCGCCTTCATTATGCTCTTTCTTTATATTCTCTTCGAGCGCAAGTCGGTTTCTTGCAGCTGCTATCAACGTGGAAAAATTACATAGACTTTAAGTATTAAGCAAAAATAGAATGATTTATTCCTTCGTTCAGTGAATTTAATCATTGTTTTGATACAAAGACAAGATAGAACCCCTTCATTTGTGTATTACAAACGACACACGTTACAAACCTTACTACAAATTATTTATTCACAGATATTATTATACTCCTGCCTACAAGTATTTTACTTATATTGTACTCGTAGGTAATTTGACAAGCCCCTTTTTCTATATTTATATTCTTTGCCCGCGGCGATATTTTTTCTATGAGCTCTACAGCATTTTTTTATTATATTCCTAGTTCCTCTGAATATTATTCTATTACGTTACCACCGCGACGAATATGTACAAGAAATTGTTCTTCTAAAGCTTACTGAACGGGTATTTTTTGTGCTGAACTCAACGCCGTCGCTGGCTGTCCATCGGAGCTTAACAGGACAGCCGCAAGGAACCTTACGTCAACGTTTATGAATATTTTTCTTCTTTTTTTCCAATAAAATATAACTGTAGTAAAAGCTGACAGAATTTTCAGTATAACTATTATGTACATCAATAAAAGCCTGTGCCAAACGACCCTCATAAATTTGTCTTGTTCGACGATTTGGGACGGAGGTCAGTGTCACGGTACTGTTGGGACTTCATCTAAAGTGGTCCGCGGCACATTGAAAATGACTTGGCTCATACACACCGCGGTGCTCCTTGGGGAAATCTAGCCACGATTTGTTACCACGCTATTACTTTTCTTATTCGAAGTTTAAAAATAAATCTTTAATAATTTTAATTTATTTTCCGGCTTGTGACACATATTCCTGGTTTATATTATGTAATAAAACTGGAGCTTGTAAAAAATATGAGGTTTTCATTCGTTCACGTACACGCATTTTTTTTGGTTTAGAATTATATTTTTATGTAGAGCAGGGTATAAACAATATTATATTTGTCACGAGTAAGAGTTTAATACCAGGCGAGTATCGTGAAATAAAGAAGTTACTGAGTTCATCCATTAAAACTTGAAAAGATTTAATCCCGTTACGGAAGTTGTAAAACTAGACTCCTTGAGATGCTCTGCTGGAGGCAGACGGGGCGGCGGCGCCCGATGTATTTCTCTATCTTTTGACGAAGCAGAAATGTATTTAGGTAACCATACTCATAAATACGTAACATTAAATTTTTTATCATCAATGTTGAGCTTGGCAATATCCTTAATGTATAAATAAATGTAACTAAAAACTGTACGCAAATTTAACAAAATATACCTACTCGAACGAAATCATCTAGTTTGATTTATACTATGTATGTAAAATTGTATTTGGTCATACAGTGTTCAAAATTGAAAACTGAGTGGAATGTAGAGCTCGTATTTTATTGTTTTCATACCCGTTACGTCACAGGCCGTTTAACGCAAAAAAGCAAAATTTGGTTACCGTGCAAACAAACTTAAGCAAAAAAATCGTCCTTTTTTTTTAGTTTTGATAACATTGATCGTATCTATACATAAATGATTGAATATTTGTACTCGTATAAATAGATGTGATAGTTTTTGAAAAAGTAGGTAGGTAACAGTTTGATTTTGCAAGACAATGATATAGGACCAAACTTCTGGCTCATAAAGTTCTTTGTAATGATTTTACAGTCGTTTTCATCCTACTTTCTACTTCGAGAATATGCATTTATAAATATAATAATAATAAATATATACATAATCGGATTGAGCATAATCATTATGAGCATAAATAACTACTACATTTCTGGATCACGATCAAATATTCAACTCAAACGTTTAGTTTCAATCGCATTTGCTGAAAGAGATCAGTTACCATTTATCGTTGAAGTAGTTCAGAGATTTCTGATAAGACGATCTAAAAGAGATGCTACAGCGGGATTTTATGTATTCAAGTGCAATGCGCAAAGGCGAGCGAGGCGTCGAAACCTGAGAGGTTTAACAGAGGATTGGACAGCTCGCGTACGACGATATTTCTTACATTTCTGACCAATCTCGTGACATGCTAACACGTACCTAGTCCTCGTTCATCCCACGCCAAAGAATTTCATTATCGACATATGGGTTCTACGTAATGGCTCTTAGTGATTCGCTAATCGGATCTGCCCATCCTGAATATTGCCGTCTATTATACATAATATATTATTATACACAAACTTTCTCTAGCTACTAGTTGCGGTTCGCAGCCAAACTTTTTTAAAGTATGGTGATTAAAAGTTATCCCGAGGAACCGCTAAATTGGTTCTAGAAAACTGTACACCTTGCACTTCAGCCACTTTTCTTCGACTTAGCATAATTGATCAAAACCGAATTAAAGTGTAACATAAAGTAAAATTCAGTAAGAGTAGCGTTTGATTTGATTTCATTTCATTGAACAAAAACAAACTGTTCTAAATTGTCTTTTTACTCAGCAGCCGCTCTGCCATTTGTGTTCCAGATCTATCTCATGAAAACGGTACCCGAATACGTATTGATTTGGACATTCGACGACATCGCATTGAAACGGCTTTACTGAATGTCTTGAGATTCTTTTTCCGAGCTTTAATTCATTGTATTATTCCTTTAATCATGGATGATTCATTGTTATAATCCACGGCCTAGTAGAAGAAATTTTAAAGTACTTTCTTTATTATGCTTTAGAGAGAATGTTTAAAATTATCAAGAACTTAATAAGTTTAAGTTCATTCTTCAGTATTTGTTGATAGATCTAAGATCCACATCACATGGCACCACGAAACATGTTGCTAACAAATTACTAGTAGGTAGTTTTTTTTCTACAGCCAACCTCAAGCAGGCTCGTGTCCTGCCTGAGGTCGTATGTAGTTGCGCTGCTATCCCGGAGCCTGATGGTCGCCTCATGTGTGATATTTGCAAATATCCTGAAATTTCTACGCATATGTACAATGACACATAACTTTCAAGTTTATACCGCTTTGATAGAGATTTAGAATTAATATGCAAAAATATTTCCCTTTCGCCGAACTGAAAATGATGTCCCTTTTGGCTGATACTTTAACGCGTTCAGCTTCAGAGTGAAATATGTATATATATGCTAAACGGCAGCGGAATATTAAATGAAAACAGCAGTTGTCCACGTCAATTTTTACGAGCGTTGACACAGTTTTCTAACAAAGTTGTTCCGCGAAGTCCGAAATCCGCCCCTCAGTTTGTCAAACACTGCCCGCGGTGTCGTTAGGCTGGTCTTTACGCCGCTGATTAGTTTTTATAGCCGTCGAATTCGCCTGTAATACTTCTAAACTTTTCCGCTTAATGAGAAAAACAAATACAACAATCCGAATTGCGGCGCTTCGTTCTTATTGCGATGAAATTGTTTTACGCACAATTGAGATTTAATTTTGTAATTTATTAATGAAAACGTGAAAATTTCATTCTTAATGTTTCAAGCCCTTGATTAAAGTATGAAAGTGGATGGTCGGGAAGGAGCGTCGAAGATTTGTAATCAAACAAGCGCATTTCCTCTGCATACAACTCGTAATAAACTTGCTTGCCTGAAGCGCAACCGTAAACACTCAGTGAATACCTAGGCGCCGTCGACTTAATGCAGCTTAATTATTCGAGAAAACTACAAGACGTGATCGCAACGAAAGATAAAGCACGATCGTTAAAGTAATAATTGTTCTTCAGAATAGACTTAGCTTGAAGCGTTTATTTTATTCATACCTAAACGTATTATTCTAGGTACTGTTTACAACCCTACCAGAATTGGTAATCGATATATCAAATGATTTGACGCCTAAATGTTTATGAATAATTAAGAAGTAGAAGACTGTAGATATTACAGGTCCACATCGGAACTGAATTTGTGTCAAAGATTGCTTCGTCTGAGATAATACACAGGTGTGTTTTATTTATTTATTTATTGATATTTATTAACTTTAGAGATAAATATTTAATGTGTCACGAGAAATTATTACGTCATTTGTTTATAGTAAACCTATATCTACATACGAATACGTACTTAAAGTATAAATAACTTCCGATATTTCAAGAATGCAAAAGATTTATTTATAGATTCCTATCGTTATATATGTGTTGCTTGCTTCTGGACATCGCGTCATAAAGTTGTTACGTAAGCCAAAATAAATAAATGGCGGCTATGTGGTACGCAAGGGTGGCAAGGAACGGCTGAATTGTTTCTCCATCGTGCCTGTTTGGGCGAACGCGACAGCTTTATGACCTCGCCACATGGGCCGGATTACTCCGGCCGAACCTCAAAATATCTGTAGGTATGTTTGCTAATAAACCGGCGGACAGCTTCACCCGAGCCTAGTTTGTCACTCTTGCACCGACTCAAACGAAAGCAATTTCCTACCATTTTCCTTTTTTTCTGGGGTTCTGTAGACTACGCGCGATTGAGTTTGTTTTAATACTGTCAAACTGTATTTGCAGCTGACACTTTTCATTATTATTAAAACTTCGAACAAATGCGCAGCCTGAATATCGCTGGGACAAAATGAGCTGCACAATTAGTGGGGTATTCATTGGTGAAAACGACATAACATTTCAAATTTTAGTGTAAAATTATCACAAAATACAAGTGTGTTCGTTAATAACGGGCGTGTCAAACTAATTGGGGTGCTGTGAATAGCGATTATGGTCGACATGATCGCCACTAAAACTATTCATTAATGGTAACAAGCGACCGCGTGCACAAATTTTACATAAAAATAATATCTACTTTAGTTTTAAAACTTATTTTAGTCGTGAATGTTATGCCTCAGTACATAAGGAATTTTTGATTATACAAATAACTAATAAGTGTATTTAGACATTTTCGGAAATTTTTACTATAAAGTTGAAAGGCAAAGTGTGAATATAATTGTAATAATATTCAGGAATTAAAACAATTCTATTCAAATTTCTTGTAAAACGGAATGATTTGACTGAAATATTAAGAGGAATATTTATGTAATATTCCTCTAGAGGAATATTTAGTAATATTTATGTAATAATTTAAACGGCCCATTCAATTTATCGAAACCATATTTGTGGTTGACATTTAAAGTAGTCATTAATTATACCAAGAGATCCAAATCATATTTTCAAAGATTCGAAATTACCATGTGCTTATACTTAAACCATCCTTATAACATGTTAAGCTGTTCTAGTCTTCCAGTTTTAACTTAGAGTTTTTCTCTAACAATATTATTATTATGCATTCCAAATGAAATGTGTTTTTTTAAACTTATACAGTATTCAATATTACAAATATTTATCATGTAACTTGCAGACTTTCAAGTCATGCATGCTTTTGAGCAATAGCAGCCAAGTTACTTACTTAGCTGTCGATGTATAATATAATAGCATCTACTTACTTATTGAGTTCTCAGAGCTTAAACTGCAAACTTGCTCTAACATCGGGTACTGACGAGTGAGCACCTCAATTAATATCGTATCTGGAGAACTGAAAGTTAGCTACCACAAGTCATATATGTTAACATAACATAATGTAATAAATTAATAGATATAATATATAAATATTAATAATACTTATCCACTAATTTCGGCCACATTTCCAGAATGCAAGAATAATAAATAAATAAATAGCGTTATAATAATAAAATAAATAGCGTATTAAAAATAACTTATCCTCTATATACGAGTACCTACAACGTGCATTATGAGAATTAACTTTGGAAAAGTAAGTATATAAAACATACATGATTTATGTATGATAAAATTAATTATTCACTGAGCATATTGAATTATACTCGATCAGCTGTAAATTTTAATAAAGCAACAGAAATTATTTAAAAAGTGGATCTGAACAACTCAGTTTTATGCAATTAAGCCGCAAAATGGCTCAAACGATTAACGTCATGACGTAACTTAAACAACATTAATGGACAGTAATATATTTTAATCAAAATTCATTTGTACGTTGTAATATTTTCATTTTTTGTTTGAAACATTAAAAAAAAAATATTTTTCAAACAAAAAATGAAAATATGTTTTGCTAAAGCTACTGAGATCCATTTGATATCTACCATTAGTGACTACAGGTGCAGTAAGAATTACACACTTACATTAAAAAAATATTTTTATAAATAAATTATTTTTTTATGCTCTTTTTCAAGTTTTTCTGAAACACTTGCTAGCAACTCAAATTAATAATTATTAATTCAATCAAATAAAAATGTTATATGAGATTAAGCAATATAACCGAATAAATACAGCAATGTTCTGATTCCACTAGAAATTTCGGACATGCTAAAACGAAACTGCTCGCAATGGTTGTCAGATAACGCGCAACATTGGTGCAGAGCGTCAGTATGGGCTATTTACCCGTATTATTACTGGTGACGTGTGGCTCTGATGTTCCATTAGACGGTGGTACATATACAATATGTATATGCGCACAGTTAAAAGCTGAAATCCCAAATTCTTTTCTCATAAAAGATCTAAAAATCTTTTGACCCCTTTTTGACTTTTTGATTTTAATTCTACGCTTCTTTGCCATTTCTTATAAATAAAAAAAAGTCTTTATCTAACATAAACTAGTAATTATAATGTAAGATATATCAGTTAAATTACTTTTATCAGCTTTTTTCTTCATCGTTTTTATACCGCCTACAATTGTTTTCTACTTGGTGCCAGAGAATGCTTTTAGCGTTAAGTCCGCCATTTGTACCATATTATTATTTCTGTTTATTTCGTCTAATAAATAATAAATAAATGTTTTCTTTTACGTGCCTGTATACCGTTTACTTCTACTACTTTTCCTATTAATTAGAAGTTGAGATTGCAGACCCATAAGCCATATTCTCACCAGTACCCAGAGTTGCCTAGTAGAGAATGCCAACTGGCTTTAAATCCACCCATTGTATAAGCATCTTTAGTATAAGGTGTACAATAAAGGTTAAATAAATAAATTAGGACCGATAAACATCTACTACTGTAGCTTGTTCTTGTTATATATCTGTTCCCCACGCTACTTCCTAAGAATATCCAAAGAGAGTATTCAAAGATAATATGATATAATTTTGTTTTATTGCAGTTACAAAATTCATCCGTATCGGCATCGCGGACAAGAATGACAACCCGCCGTACTTCGACAAGGAGCTGTATGAGGCGGAAGTCGACGAGAATGAGGACATCCAACACACCGTTCTCACTGTCACCGCCAAAGATCACGACGAATGTGAGTACATAGTATTTTACTTTACTGTTATTTCACTGAATAAAACGCCAAAATACCTACAAGAGAATAAATTCTGAAACAACGTGAGCATCGAAATCGTTTATATTGATTGTCATTGACGTCGATGTTCTCGTTAACACCCTATCACCATAGCTCTAGAACACAATGTTGTTCCAACCATGACATCGAAAACAAAAGCATCAGAAGAACATTTCAAACGTCCTTATCTTTCACAAGCGACGCGCGTCAGGCTACTGCATAAAACACAGCGTGAACAGTTAGTAAAAATGAATATTCGTAGCTACTCGTAGTTGCGTAATAGTTAGTCCTGTCCTTAATTGTACCTGCCAGCAATTCTTTTAATTGAATATATATACTCTTTTTCCCGCATGTCTGAAAGCAAAAATCAACGTTTTCTAAAATCCAGTAAGTGACAGACATTAAATTCTGTGAGCGCCACTCAATCAAGGCAATAATGAAATGAATTATTGAATTGCGTCATAAAATAAAGCTATTAAAGCGAGAAGTTGCCATAAATTCCCAAAAGACATCTTATTGGACTCTCCCAGAGAAATTGTTACCGTAATAAAAGCGATTATGAGAGAATCTACCTATCCACCCAAAACGTGTTACCTAAACACTAAGATTGCGTAAAATACACGTAATGGATTTTAATATTATTAAATCGTATAGCACAATAAATTTAAATACATGAGAAAAAATATAGATTAAACGAAAAGGTATCATACCTACTACGTTCAATAGTAGTAATAAATAGTAGATTAGAAGTGTTTGTTAATAAATACATTAAAACAAATAAACTTCATAATGTAAATCATTACAAAATTCCTTTGGAAACTAGAAGAGTTCGTAAGAACTGTGTACTTTCCTGAAAAGAGCGTTTATACAATTCTTATTGCAAAAAAAGTGTCATTTAAATGTGTATGTCAATATAGGTACATATTTTTTATATAACCGCATTCTATACAAACATTACAGATTATTTATTTACGTCATTATATTTTAATAATTACAGTAGTTATCAAATGCGTTTGTTAAGTTTTTCTAACTAAACACTGCGAAATACAACATAATAAAAGATAATAATTATATCGAGTTATTGTCATAATAATAATAATAATATTTTTTTTATTTCGGATATAAAATAAATCCATATGACAATAAAATAATGTAAAGGTCTATTTTGAACAAAGTGAGCGCACGGACTGTAGGTACTCTTAAGTATTCACAAAGCAAACATTTCTCATATTTTTGTGGGATAACCTAGGGGGTTGATATACGCACTCCGCTTTGTATTATCTGACAAAGTGTATCAAGGTTACGAGAGTACCTTCCGTGTTGTAAATACGTCACAAAAATGATAGCCCTTTGCAATATTAAACCTGAAAAATTTTATGTTGTCCGTGCACACAAGCGGCTGATTATACTTGTAAATATGTGTCTTTGATATTTTGATTCGCTTTGTCTTTTTGGCCAGTAATATGACTTTAAAGTGGCTTTAGTGTTTAAAGTGGGATTCGGATATCCCAGTTCCAGTAGAATCTTGATATAGTCGGTAGATGTGGGCTACGACAGTCGTTGTGGCCATTTTGCCGAGACAATTTGAGTTATGAATGTAGCTGGCAGAGCATCACTGGTTAGCGAGCGAGCCAGTTTGGCACATGTATGTCGTATAAAACTTTTACACAAAAGCTGGAAGTGTAGTATACATAATATGTATTTGTTTGTTTACTTGAGTATAACCCAACATATACGACCGTGTACACAAGGTACCGTGCTCGGAGTTTGATCGATGAGCTTGCACAGATGCTGCGATATGTTACTTAAGAAAACCGTCGGTACCTACTTTTACCTTTAAAACAACTTTTTCTTCAAAACCTTTGTATTTAATAGAAAGAGATAAATAGATAAAAGGCATCTCAGTTTTTTGCTAATATTTCCGTTTCAATTATATATTATTTAGTTTTATTGGTATTCACGGAAAGTAATTAAGATGTTATGTTTAGAATCTTTAGTCGATTTGTAATGAGCGATTCGCAAGTACTTTGAAGAGCTATCCGGAAAGCGCAAGTTATTGTTTTTGGAAAACATTGCCGGAATGGACTTCACATAATACCTAATTTTTATTATTTTAAAGGCACTAGCATCTTTGTAAATTCAGTATCTATCAGTCACAATAGGTTAAGAATGTTTTAACTGAATGTTCATTGTTACTTAATTAAAGTAGCTTTTATTTTGATTTATATACCAGATTCAGCTAGCAATTTCCCAGATTCTCGAAAAGTATTTTAACAGAGTAGGCACGAAACATTG